>CM053269.1:35655222-35732337 GCA_028583415.1 Protea cynaroides | reverse complement strand
ATTGCTTTTACTCTTCTTTAGATCTTCTTACATAGTCTTGAGGTGTGGATCCTATAGGATTGCTACTTTGACCTCATCTATTAGATCCGATGAGATCTTCAGAGCTGCGAACATCAATGTGAACTTATGAATTAAGCCATGTTCCACTGGATCTCTTGTAATCTCTATTATATACTCTTCATCATTTTCTATTGAACTTGAGGCTGCAGCAATGCAGCATTTGTACTTGGTCCTGCCTTAGGTTTCAATGCCCACTTTCTGCTTAAAGCATCAGCCACGACATTTGCCTTACCCGGATAGTACTAGATGTCACAATCATAATCTTTTAATAATTCTAGCCATCTCCTCTGTCTCATATTCAGGTCCTTTTGAGTGAAAAGGTAAGTTAAGCTCTTATGATCTGACTTAATCTGAAACTTTTCACCGTAAAGGTAGTGTCTCTAAGTCTTGATTGCATGTATAACCGCTGCTAACTCCAAATCATGTGTAGGATAATTCTTATCATGCTCTTTTAACTATCTTGATGCGTAGGCAATCACCTGTTCTCCTTGCATTAATACACATCCAAGACCCAACCCTGAGACATCGGTATATAAGGTAAACGGTAAGCCTAGTGCTGGGATGGTCAAGATGGGTGCAGAGACTAGTCTTGACTTCAAAGTCTGAAAGCACTTCTCGCACTCATCTGTCCATATGAATTTTTTTCCTTTCTTGGTTAGTCTGATAAGTGGAATGGCGATCCTTGAGGAGTCTTCCACAAATCTTCTATAGTAACCAGCCAATCCAAGAAAACTACGAATCTCCGCAACTGATTTCGGTGCATCCCATCCTACTATAGCTACGATCTTGCTTGGATCTTCCTTGATACCGTCTGTACATACTACGTGACCCAAGAAGGCCACTTCCTTCAGCCAAAATTCACACTTCTTGAACTTGGTGTAAAGCTTCTCCCTTCTTAGCCGTTGTAGGGCTGCTCTCAAATGTGTTGCATGAGTCTCCTTGTCCTTTGAGTAGACCAAGATGTCGTCAATGAATAAGATGACCGAAGTGTCCAACATGTCATGAAACACTCAGTTCATCAGTTCCATGAACGACGCTGGAGCATTAGTCAACCCGAATGACATTACCAGGAACTCATAATGCCCATACCTTGTCCTGAAAGCAATTTTTGGAATATCTCTGTCCAAATTCTTCATTTGATGATACTCCATCCAAGGTCAATCTTCGGGAATACCTTTGCTCCTTGTAGCTGATTAAACAAGTCATTGATCTAAGGTAGTAGATATCGATTCTTGATCGTGAGCTTGTTTAGTTCCTTCATCTCTTATGATATTTTTTTAAAGATATCGTCAAAAATCTCATATTGCACTCAGTAACTTATATCTCTTTTATCACTGATGTTCCAACCTGATCTCTCTTTCTTATATCTCAAAAAATATCTTCTGACTATTTACTCATTACATATCCCAAATCTATCTATAAGCATTAGGGTATATGCTTATAAATTCATTAATTCAGTTAAACTCTTTTGGTCTTTACTTAATCATCTCACTCAACATTGGGCATAACTCAGTATTACTTGTACTAATATGAATTTAATCATCTTCCTTCTCATAATTTCTTATTAGTTAAACATCTTATCAATGGATATCGAGAAATATAAGAATCAGAATGTTTATCCAAAAACAATTCATTTCCTTCTTTCAATTTAGTATAATGACGAACACTTTCTTTATCTGGTGAACTTAGGTTTAAAGGATCAGGAGTAAATCTATGGTAATCCAACCGGTATCAGAAGGTCGTTAAGTTGCACAGTGGTCCAAATATATGGAAATAGATGTTTTACAGTTCTTAACCTCATGGTTACAAGTTCTATCGAGTATATAGTACCATTGGTCAAGGCACTACAGGAGTAAATCTAGAGAAGTTTTTGGTACATCATTAAATCAAGTATAAAATTGAAAAGATGTACATTCAGAATGATTAAACCTTTAAATGTTCATTTGATTCATATCTCTATTCATGGTGTCGATCATGGGAGTAGCTTAGATTGGTATAATCAAGACTAGTTCTAAGAAAATAACATCTATAACTTCAATTGACAGGTTGAATCAAGAAGGTATTCTGTCAAGGTACGAGAATTAGAATTAGGTATGTGAATCTTCTATAATCATAAGAGTAAGTCAATAATGCATCGCATCCTATATAAACCTATCTAGAGCATGTGTATTTGATAATATAGTGTGTTATGCTCTTTTATATATAGTATCAGGCATCAAACAGTTCTTAAGGTGTGTTCTTCTTAAAGATTTTAAATTTTTTTTCCTATCTCAGTTCATCGACTCAGTTAAGTGCAATATGGTCTGTTGGACAGAGCCTAAGAGCTCTGATATCAAGTTGTCACACCCTAATTACGACCGAACCAGAAATGTAAGTGAACAATCACCGAACCAATGGTTCACACCAGGATCTCAATAAGACCGTCATACAAACCATTGCACATAACCATAATCAGAATATAATAAATACAGTGGAAGTCTTAAATAAAATGAACTGAGTAATCTATTGATAAATTTAAATAAAATATTCAATTATTCAAATAACCAAAACTTAAATAAATATCTTTACATCAACTTTATCTCAACTAAAAATAATTAAAATAAATAAAACCCAAGTCCTAGAGATACACGCAGAAAGGGCACTCGCATGAAGCGTCATGCTCGTCCTCTCCTGCCTGCACATCTAAAGCAGCCACACCTCCGTATGCCGACGCGTTCATGTAATCATCCACCGTGTAACCTGCATTAACATCTAAAAACATGTATATATATATACAGGGTGAGCTCACAACTTAGCTCAGTAAGACAATCAGACAATTGCACAAACATATACATGAGTATCATTCATATTATGGGCTGGTTTTAAGTTTGCAATGTGCTATAGAAAGGATTGGCGGCCACCGCACCTCTATATACGAGTGTCTGAAGCCGCCCAATGGATCAAACACCACTGTCATCTCACATGCACCCACCATGGTATAGAGATAGAGCTAAGGCGTCCAGATCAAACACCACCAACACCTCCCCTGATACTCTACCCATACCAATACGTAAGCCCCTATTGGCGAGAGCTTGCAAACTGGGCTTGCAACTAACCAATCCTATATGTCATCACAGTAGGCCCTATCCCAACACAGCTCCCTACGACATAGAGATAGAGCTAGAGTCTGGTGGCCAGGCCAGAGACCACAGTGCCACGTCCTCCCCCTGATACCCTACCCGCACCAAGCATGCTAAGATAAAACGATACAAAAAGTGCTACTGTGAGGAATGATCCCAGACCCCAGGCCCTCCCATTCCACACACCAACGAAAATAATCACATGTCTAACAGTCACAACCTAGCATAGCAAGTATGCATGAACAATAATAATAACTAAATGTAAAGGATGACATGCAAGAATGCACAAACATCAATCTACAGAATCATAATTATTATCAACGGTTTACTGTTATTTAATTATTAGGGTTTAGGTTCGATTCCCTTACCTGACGCTCGTTTGATAGCTTGCTCCGCGTCGCAAGGTCCAAACATGCTATCAAAAATTCCTACACGATATTAGGGTTTAGTTAGAATAGTTTTTCTTAGGTTTTACATTAGTCGAAAAACCAACGAGATTACAAAACTTTTCACAAGGCTGACTGGTCACAGGTATCGGTCGCAGCACTGTGGGGAAACCTGCGACCGGTCTGGTCATCCGGTCCCCATAGACCAGCCCCCGGAAGGTACCGGTCGCAGTACCGGTCGCATAGGGTGCAACCGATATAGTCGACCGGTATGTCTCCGGAAGACCATACGTAGGGTCTCGACTGCCGTCGATCATCCCCTATTGACCCTAGGGTTCCTCCTACACATTCTAGGTCTGAATACTGAGTTAGAGTTGTTTCCAAATCCATTAAAGTCCTAGTTTTGATGATCTCAACCTAAAACTCGAATATAGGGTTTACCGACTAGATTAGGGTTTGTCGGCAAAATAGGGTTTATCGAGAAAATAGGGTTTATTGGAAAAATAGGGTTTAGATTAATACCTGCTTTGCATGGTATTGATCAAAGCAAACTAACCATCTTAGAGTCATAATGTAAAAGAAGGTTTAAGCACTCACCGTCGACTGGCAGTAAGGTGTTCTTCGTCGAATGACAATATCGGCTCTTCCCTTTCCTTCCTAGCTACTCCTCCTTCTTCAGCCTCTTTCTCCTTTTTAGGGTTTGTAAGGATCATGGAAGGGATTCTAGGAGGTTTAGAGGGGTTTATATAGGCTAGGTTTAGGTTTAGGAAGCCTCCTAGGATTAGAAAAGTCCTTTGGTTCGGAATTTGGAAAGTGAGACCCACTGAGATCCGGTTCCGGATCTTAGTAGTTTGCCGCACAGGCTATACCGGTCGACCGGTACCAAGACCAGTACCATCGACCGGTATGAATAAAATTCATACTTAAATGGTCCGTTTCGTACCTGTTTGTCATCCGCTCGTCCCGTCTGGCCCGATGATGATTGGAAGTCCTGTTACGACATGAATTCAAGGTTTAGATCGGGTTCATGGAGTGTGGGTCTTACACTCTCTCTCTCTTTCTCTCTCTCTCTCTCTCTCTCTCTCTGGTTTTCTCCCTTGTCTGTAACCTGCATAATTTTGTTTAGAAATAGATTTTCCATGTAATTCCCCTTTGAGTAAAATGTTATGTGACGTTGATGTGGTTTATGAATCCTGCTATGAATAGTCTATTTTCATGATGGAATTCTGGTGAGGTTGATACTGACCATCCATCTTATGAGGGTTTTAGGGAAGAACCATTCGGCAAGACTACTGATCCTATCTTCACTCTGCTTGATTGAATTATATTAACAATATGGATGCTAAATGTGAGTCTTGTGGTGTCACATATGTGACATGTACAACTATTAATGGAAAAAATCAGGGGAGGAAGTACTATCGATGCCCAAGATGTCAAAGCTTTATTATGTGGGTCGATCAATTGAATCAATGCCCATGTGGAGCAGGGCAATGCAAAGTTAGAACGGTAAAAACAACAACAAACAATGGACGACAATTCCGATGTTGCCCATGTTCCACAGGAATCAGTGTTAATCTACTGTGTTTTTAAATGTCTTTTTCAATGAAAGTCGTCATGTATAATTGTCATTTTCAATGATAGTTTTCTTGTATAATTGTCTTGGTGTAGGTGGATAATCATGGATGCGGTATGTTCAAATGGTTAGACACAATGGCATGTTCTCAGGGTGGTAGCACCACACATGCAATTGCTGAGTCAGGGGAATGCTCATAGCAGATAGGAGAAAGCTTACGAACGATAACATCAAATACAGCAAGTGGTAAAAGTACGTCCCCGGCTAACTTGAAAGGTTACCTAAGATGAGCCATTAGAGCGAATGCACAAAGTTATAGGTTGTATGAAGAGCTCTTTGAAGCTGTCGAAAAGCTAGAATTGAAAAATCTTGAAGAAAGAACTGATTAGTTGATTGTAGCTTGTAGGTTTTGTGCAACTCTTATGGTAGTCAGAATTTAATGATTCAATTAGGTTACCTCACTTTTATGATGTACCAGCTTCTGTTAATGGATACTAAGGTCATGAGATTTCAGATTATTGAACATTTTGCTGTGCTACGGGGATATCCTCTTTTCAAACTCTATATTTGATTAGGACATCATCATTCTTTTTGTGACAAAGAAGTTTTAATTTCCAAGTAAATGTCAAATGATTTACTACATTTTTCTGCTTTGATGGTATAGCATTTTCAAGAGTTTTGGTATTTTGTCAATGAAAGTCATTTGCTTTAGGTACCATTGACCCTTTAGGACCTATTCTCGTCCCATTGGAAGAATTCATTCCATCCCTTTATTAGACCACTGCAAAGCCGTGTGTGATGTCAATGTCCTAAGATATTCTCTTCCCGTGCTTTCATCTAAGATATCGAAACTTTCATCTCCCACTAAAATTTGGTTCTCAATGGGAAGAGAAGGTTGCTGTAAAGGTTGATTCTGAGATATCTACAAATCATTAGTATTGAATGTGTTAAAGTGATGTTCCTATTAAGGTTGCCAGAATGGCCTCTTGGCTTCGAGATGCATTTATAGTTGGTGCTCTTCCATTTGCTGAAATTTACAAGTACTGAACAGGTAAAGCTGCTGAGTGGACAAAGGAGAAGGTTGAAGAAATTAAAGACATTGAAGTTCACATTCATTTGAGAATTGGGACTGTTTACCCTTAACACGATAAAAATGTCTGTTGATCCTATTGGAAAAGTTAAAGAAAAACCTTATAGTAGCATACAAAAGTTTACATAAGATACTTTTACATGTCTTTGGAATAAATCAGCAAAAGGGTTGGAAACATCAAATAATCCCAAGCATAATATTCCTATATGAATTATGTCCGACAAGTTCTATTCCTTTGACATAGAAGCAGCTTCTTTTGAGCATGATCTCATAAATTCTCCAAGCTTAGAGAAGCATCAAGGCAAAGCTCCATATCCTGTGAAAGAAATGCAAAATATACATTACCAACAGAGGATTGATTATTATAAAAGAAAGATCTCTACACCAACAATATATATTAAAGCATCTCCATACAGATTTTTTCATTTATAACTGGGCATGTTTTTAACCTTGAATGTGCTCATTTCAATGTCATTTATCCTTATTACAGTTGCAATTAATAGCAGGGTTTTTTCTGGTACAGTTTACTAAGTAAATGAATCCAACCTTATGTGAGGGAAATATCCTTGAAGGGTGGCAACTCTATGATTGACCAGGAAACCACTAATTTTTCCTTTTACCACCACTTTTTCCTTTTACCATCCAAGAAAATGAAATTCGTTTTGATGTTGGTATTACATTTAGTAAAATAATTTCTGTTAAAACAAACAATGCCATAATGCCTGGGTACTTCCATTTTTCTGTTAAAACAAGTGATGCTATAATGACTGGGTACTTTCATTTTTTCCATGCACACAAACGAGAAAGCCACTATTCTATTTGTAGTACTACATGGTCATGTGACCCCCACCTGTACATACCCCCTTTCCCAACTTTTGTATCTCTTATGATGATCAATATCTCAATTGAAAACAAAATACACAGACTTGTTGAGACCTTTCTTTTGGATGTTCCTTGCTGAGAAGTTCCTTGTTGAGAGGATGCTTGCTAAGAGGATCCTTGCTGAGATGAATGCTCCTTCTTTTCTTTATATGTCTTCAAATTGTGCCCAATTCGAGTATAGTAGGAACATTTAACAGAAGATGTTTGCTTTCTAGTTTGACTACCTGGTTGTTCATCATGTTCTTTTCTCCTATTTTTGGATGGCCTACCTGCTCGCCTCCTAAAAACTGGAGGTTGTATGACAGGACCATCTCCAGTGTTCTTGAAGGTGGCCAAACTAGGCATACCTTGTATAATCTCACTGTAACAATTCATAAATTTTGCAGGACTAAAATATGGTGATACATGATCTTCTAATCTTCCTCGCTTGAACAGGATTGCAACACTTGCATGTTTACATGGAAGTCTAGTAACTGTCCATGCCCAATACTCACACATGTTCATCTTCAGATCTACTACAAACCTATCTTCTCCATCACTGATCTTGAATTCATCTGGACCACATGAAAGTACATTACAAAATCTAGATGCATTTCGTGCCAAATCCAACTGTTTCTGAAATGCCGGTGTCAACTTCCCCTTCAATGAACAGGCTAACTGGTATCTGCTCTGTATCCTTTTTATGAGTTATCTCCTGATTTCATCAATTAATACTAGAATAGGCTTGGACCTGAAGGGATTGATCCAGTTGTTGAAGCACTCTAACATATTGTTAGTGACATGGTCACTAACAATGTCATGGTCAAAAGCATGTCGAGCCCAGGCTAAAACTAGGTTTCTCATTATCCACTCAAATGCATCCTTACTGACTATAGATATCTCATACATTGCAGCTTTAAAACCCTCAACACTATAGGACTTACATGTAGTCCAAAACAACCTTCTCAGTAGCATTCGTGGGTACTTATATTTGAAATTGCTGTACAAGTGTCTACAGCTTAGTCTTTGTTGGGCAGTTGAAAATATATCTGTGATCGCTTCTGACAATCCTTACAACAAATTAACAAGAAAATGGATATGAATGCAATAATCTGAAACATCAAATTAAATGTATCTGATTCAACTACAAATTAGATATACCTTTTGTTTGTCTGACATAAATGTCAGACTCTTTCCATTAAGATCAGAAGAGAATGCATCAGATAACCCAGACAGAAACAATGTCCAACTGTCTTTACTTTCACTTTCAACCACACTGATAGCGATAGGAAACAAGCCATTATTGGCATCCATTGCTGTGGCAGCCAAAAGAATCCCACCATATGCCCCTTTTAAGTGGCACCCATTAATGCCAATAAATGGTCTACAACCTTTTACAAATCCCCTCTTACATGCACCTAAGCAGACAAAAACTCTCTCAAAGATGGACTTATTTGTTGCAATAGACCTTTCTTCAAATTTAAGCTTGAAAGAAGTACCGGGGTTCCTCTTTACTAACGACTCACCATACTTTTGCAATGAGGCGTATGATTGCTTAAAATTTGAAAGAGGCTTCTCCTTGGCCATCAATCATGCACGGTATAGTTGGCCTCTACTAGGTTTGATACCATATCTTGCCTTAATAGTAGCCTCCATGCTCTTTACTTTCACGTCAGGATCAATCTTTAACCTGTTATCTAATTTCTGTGCAATCCAGGCCGAAGAAGTAGTTTTATTCTTCTCCACCCTACCACAAGAATGGGGAAAAATAAACTTTTTTCACTTTGAATGTACGCCCATCCCGTTTAGCAGCAGCATGTATCATCCAAGGGCACCCATCAATAGAACAAACAACTATCACTCTATTTTTCTCATTTTTCATCATTATCACATTGGACCCTTCTTGGACTATAAAGTCTGTAAGAGCTCTTCTATATGAATATACATCTTCAAATTCATCTCCAACTTGAATGTTGACCCTCTCCACTTCATCAATATCATGATCTCTGTCTCTAACACCAATTTCATCTTCAACTTCATCTTCCTCCATGTCTGATAGAAACATATCATCTTCCTCTCAATCATCAGACTCTTCAGAATCAATTGAAGATTTTCTATTATCTTCAACATTAATATCCCAATTATCTTCATCACCACCATCTTCATTGCTTTGATGTATGACTGGTTCTTTGTCTTTATCTTTCATCACAGGCTTACTAACAACAATTTTCTTCCTCATAAGAGGTGCTCTATTAGCTGTAGTGGATGTAGGGGTAGTGGTGGTACTGCTGGCCATATTCTTCTCAGCCTGCCTACTAACAATAGTAGTAGCAGTGGTAGTGGTAGTGCAGGGCCCTTCCTGGACAGGGACTATGACACTGTCAATAGTAGCACCGGCAGTGGTAGTGCTGGGCCCTTCCTGGAAAGGCACTGTGATAGCCCTTAACCTGGATGACCTACGACGTCGTGGTCGACCTATCATTGCTCCTGACAAGCCATTAATAGTGAAATTTTCTACCACGGCCTCACCCACACTGACTTCACTAATGTGCATGGGGATACCCTTACCTTCTTTTTTAAAGAAATTTGTCAACTCCGTCACATCTATATCACCCTTTACATCTCTGTAACTTCCATTTGGCATCTTAGCCCTAACAGAAAAGGTCACATTCCTACCATCTAGAATGTTAGATAGCACTGTACAATACACATCATAAACCACATCAATCCAACCATACAAATCTTCATCGACGAACTTCACTTCAGTGCGATCCTCGCACATGTAATATATGCTGACTTTATTACTCATTATGCTATTTATATGATGAAAAAAAAAATCAATTATAATCTATTAAAATGATTGATATAACTAAGAAAACTTTATAGACAAAAATATTGCCACCACTACTTTTAAAGGTATAATATATGCTAACTAAATAGTAGTGATGTTTCCAAACAGTAGTGTTGGGGAATGATTTCGTCCCTAGCATTACTATTTCCAGACCACTGTCGAGAGAATAAAGATTTAAAATTTATAAAGTAGTGATGTTTCTCAGCCCCACAAAAGTGATGTTTCCAAACAGTAGTGCTGGGGAATGATTTGGTCCCTAGCATTATTATTTCCAGACCACTGTCGAGAGAACAAAGATTAAAAATTTGTAAAGTAGAGATGTTCCCAAAAATTTGTAAAATAGTGATGTTTCTTAGCACTACAATAGTGATGTTTCCAAACAGTAGTGATGTTTCCAAACATTTGAACCTTTCCATGAAAATTAAGATTAAAAAATAGGGAAGCATTAGGGAAGGGGACAAACACCACTGTCGAGAGAATAAAATTGAAAGAAATTTGAAATAACTTCAAATAATATGCATAAAGAATGGATAGGAAACACATAAAAAAGGTTAGAAAATAGAGTCCCACAGATTAACAATGAACTAACCTTACTGTCAAGGAAACGACAAAAGTTTTGTTGGTTGTTGGCTATTGGCTGAACCCACTCCTTCACTGTGAGGGAATAACTAAAGAAATTCATAACTATATAATGTTTGTAGGCAACTAACTGTGGTAATTTCATATTAGGGTTTCATACCTGAAGATTGGAAAAAATATACAAATGGAGGTTTGTGCAATCTCTGATAGTGGGCTTCTGATCGTCGTCTGATGTCGAATCTTTGCCCTAAAATATCTATGGCTTCCTTCCTACCTCGTATGAGAAGAAAGCAGACTCTGCGGATTTTTTCTCCTTTCTACAGAGAAGCAGAATCCATCGTCGGCGAAGATGGTTCACTATAGTTGTCACAGCTATCTGGTGGTTAAAGCACAGATTGTTGGTTGTCGTCATCGACTACAAAAGGGCAGCACACTGTAGTCAATAAGAGGGTTCCACCGTTGATAGTCGTCGTGGAAGAAAGGTTTCAAAACAAGGTTTTTTCTTTTTTACTTTTACTGTTGGGGATGAAATTTTGGTAAGTGAATGTGTTTTCACTTTGGGGGGCATTATCGTCTTTTACTATAGGGAAAAGGGCAATATTGTCCTAATATTTGCAACTAACGGGACTCTATTAACGGGTGGGGTCTCTTTGACTTACGGTGGAAAATTTTTGGGTGGTAGATGAGACATTTGGAAACCTTTTGGGTGGTAGATGAGACTTTTGAAATTGTTGAGGGTTAGATCGAATTTGACATAGTTTTTGGGGGTTAGACGAAATTGATAACAGTCACTCATTATTTGCTAACCCTAATCATATTTAAAGAAGAGAGTAGGCTAAACAAATGGAATCCCATATGGATTGTCTTCCACAAAAGCTTTGGACCAGGTATGAGTATCATCACGACTTTGTTGAATAGATTTCATGTTCAATGATTTATATGGCGATCTAGTGTATTCTTTCACCATCCCATCCCTCCGGGGGACACTATGATCAAAGCATGACTCGTACTAACCCTTTTACCGTCTATGACATAGACAAATGGTCCACATATAGATCTATACTTTGCCAAACTTGACGATTCAACATAAAAGGGGGTGCCCAGTGACAGAAGCTTCCACCATTACAGGGTCTAGAGAAGGGTTAGTGTACACAACTTTACTCTTACTTTGCAAATAAACTATTTTCAAATTCAAATCCATGACTACTAGGTCACAATGAAACAACATGAACATTCATCGTCTTTGATGATACAACCTCTATATGAAAATAACATTTCATGTTCTTGGGGATAAGTTAATTAATGCTAGAGTGGGTCTTAGGTCGTTGGTTACCATAAATGCCTGCTTCTATGTGAATGGTAATTTCAGAATCTAGTAACTGTGATTTACTAGGAAGGACATTAGTCGCTTGGTTCTCTTGATAATTTAGTGTAGTCATAATCATATTTTTATGAGTTGAATGTCTGTCTATGGAGAATTTAATTTTTGAAACTTCCTGACATAAGGGTATCCGTCATCTCTATTTGTTCATTTTTTATGAATACGATCAAGTTCAATCCCTTTCATCCCAAATTTGGTTATACATGCTATTACATTGTAGTGCTTAGGAAATGCACATTTTTTTTACAGCTTAATTTTACAGCTTCATATAAAGTTAGGGGAGAGGCGTGATCGTTGTCAGGCTGTGTGGTCCTATATTAGTATGATGGCTAATGATAGTGAATGGTGAGGCGTTCAAGAGTCATTATCCTCTCCAATTGCTGGATCCTCCAATCGAGGATCCAACGGTCTCTCTTTAACTCGGCGTGCCTACCAATACATCGATAGGTGCGCCTAGTTAATTAGAGAGACCGCTGGATCCTCGATTGGAGGATCCAGCAATTGGAGACGATAATAACCCGGCGTTCAACATTTTACTAGTGTAGGATAATCATTACGTCCTTGTGCCTGATCGATTACCATCTACACCAACTTCAACATGATCTGTTGAACATATTTTCTAAGATAAATAAGTTATATCAGAATAATAAATTTTAAATTAATTCATTACAACCAGAATTATAAGAAGTGAAAACTGTTTGACTTCAATTTAAATAAATAAAAAAAACCTGTTTGGCAATTTGGTTGATGTTCGTGAACAAAATAATTATCGAAATGTTTAAGGAACATAGAGTCAATCATCTTGAGGATCTCCACATTTGATTGGGCCACCAACGTCGAGTGTCAATGGGCTATTGATACCGGATCGGGTGTGGGGTTGATACCGATCTGTTTCTACAAGGTATTGTAGAAATTAATTAACCTTTAATTGCTAGTTTGCTACAGGCATGGTTTAAGGACTTGGCACGGATTGTTTGGAATTGTCCTGGCCACTCCAGATTGGGATCGATCCGGACTTTACATGGTTTTTAGGTGAGTTTCACACGTGGAAAATCGATGCCAGGTTTTTTTGGGGCCGATCCACCCTGATCCGGGTTGATCTGACACAGAATCGGATTACAAGCCCCATTATAACTACCATGTAGTGTTAAATGGAAAAAGATGAGTTACAGAACAGAAGTGTATTATTGTAAGTTGTGGTCAAAATTACAGAGGATGTCTTTTTATATATGGATGGACGAAGTTTAAATTAAAATAAACCGTATTTAGGACTAAAAATACAACATGTAGCAGTTAAGTTAGTATCCAAATTTGGTGGGCATTTTCTCAACGTCTTGAAAATTGTTTGGAAAAAATAAGCAGACTGAATTACAGGAACCATTAATGGCTGTACAGTTGTGATCATTGGTCACCCATCTAAACTCTGGTCTGTCATGGGTTTCATTTTATCCCATGGTCAGACTCATAATACCCAATCGTAACCAATTGTACTCCTATATAGAGTTGGGTCAAAGAACAAATCGTTACCGGATTTGGTTAACTTGGATCCCAAGACTGTTAGAGTTGAGAGACATTCACACCATTCGTATGACTGTGTAATAGGAGATCTTGTTGGTCATGTATTGTCTTTGTTGATAATTTGATTGATATAGCAATATTGATGAGCATACAGTTAGTGAAATGAGGAGAGAGAGAATGTGTGTCAGTGCAAGTGGCAGTTATGAACTAGTCTTGGGTATGTGTTCAACAGTGTTTTACAACCTCTTTATAAAGTGGTTAAGAAGGTAAGCAGTGAGTTGATTGGGTTTCTACACTGAGTTGACTGGGCAGTGAGAGCTTTGACATTCAGTCACATTGTACATGAGTTCAGTGATGTTTTAAGCTAAACCAAGGTGATAGACAGTGTGTGGAGGTGAACTTGTACAAAAAGTTTTGGGTCCGGATTACAGGTTGGTTTTGAAGTTTTGACTTTGAGGCTGTTTTTGGTGGGTCCAACAACAGTTTCATGGAAAGAAGCATACTGGAAAGATGTAGATCGTCAAGTTGGCTTCGCAATGCAACTTGAATCATTGAATTCCAATATCAGATGAGGGAGATATCACGATATCCGTAGGAACGCGCGAAGAAGACAAAAAAATTAGAGCTCCCGACGAGTATATGTGTCTTAGGGGTTCGCACGATAAATCTCTTACTGTTGAAGGATATTTTTGCAATTATTAGAAGTCTAAGGGCCACTCTTAAATTATTGAAGCAAACGGACGGCCTTGGATGAGTCACACAACGCAGATTCAGATCTGACGATCTGAAAAGTGGCAGGATTCCATGTTTCTCGATGGGCGGAAGAAAGTCCTCCCGCAAGCTATGTGACTGGTAGGGGCAACGTATTATCATGATCCGAAAATCATTGAGGCTCCCTCTTGATTCGATGTGACTCGCATATGGTGTTGCGTCAGAGCTGATCCAGTTCCTACGGATATGATCATTGTCAAAGTTTGTTGATGCGATCAAGCCGATTTGATGGCCTCTAATCTATCTTGCCTTTTCTGATAGATCCAGCGGTTAGTTTTGAAGATTCTCTAAGCGGCCAATGGGAACTTGACAATGAGTCTGTCGTGCTACTGTAGGATCTGATTCCGTGCGATGCGGTACACAATATGCGGTCTAAAAGATTCTTTTTCAAATGTTTTCACTAGCTGACACTCTTTTGATCATAACTTAATCATCCGATGTACAAATTAGATGATTGAAATTGCATTCTCTTCCATTTCGAATCCTCTTCAACCTCATAATGAAAAACAGAGTTAGTGTTGAGCAGAAAATGTAAAGAAGAAAGAAGAAGAGAGGTGAAAGTGTTTTTGAGGGTTTTTGCTTTGTGTGTAAGCATTCAACCACACACTAATCTCATTTTGCATTTCTATGATGCATTAAAGAGTGATTAAAGGGTGGTAGAGCTTTCATTGAGTATTCATCGTGGTTGTTAGTTTGTGAGAAAGAAAGAGAATATTTTTGAACAATGGTTTGCATGATAAATTGAGTTTTCCCAACATTGGGGGTTATGGGATATTCCAGTGAGCCGTTGGAAGTGTTACAATCGTCTTCGAACATCTGGTAGCATTGGCTGTTAGATTTTCTATACTCGGTATTTTTCATTGCTTTCAATACATGATATGCTAGCTTAAGTGTAAATTTTGAATACCAAACTAGTTTGGGATTTCATTGTAAGGGATGATATAAGCCTGAAAAACTATTTGAAGTGTTGTATTCAGTAAGTGCTGGACACTGGTAGTTGCAGCTGCTTGAACCCTGACATTATTATGCCTCTCAATTGTATGCTGAAAAAACACAGGGTATGAACCCTTATCTTGTAAAGGACTAAAAGTAGTGTATTGAGTATATATGGAACCCATTGGGCATTACTCCGTGGACTAGTCATTACACACTATGTTGGTGAACTACGTAATATCTTGTGTTGTTGATGGTGTATTTCTTGTATATTATGAAGTGTGTGGAATGAATTGCAGGATGAGTGTGTAAATTTGGTAGACTTGGCCACTGAGTGATAGCGAGGTAGATTTATATACGATTGTGTGCCTGTATGCTTCTTCATCAGCTCTGGATAGCAGGAAAATTAGCAGAGAGAATTTATACATTAATTCACCTCCCTCTTAGTATCAACTGAGGTTCATCAGATCTTAGATATATTTTTGTTGATATATAGAATACCCATGTGTAGTTGGTTTAGCCTATATACTAAGAAAGAAATGTAGATGACCAAGATTTCGTAGTTTAAAATTGTGATGAAGTTTGGTGATTAAGGAGTTGATAAGGTTGTCCACACTTCCGATGATAATGATATCAACGACGTGGACCAAAACATAAGTGATGAAGTCGATGATGCTTCTGATAAAGAGAGAGGAGTCTGATTTAGTACTGATGAATTGCAATTGAAGAAGTCATTCCTGAGTCTAATTAACCAGGCTGTAAGGGCTTGTTTGAGCCCATAGAGAGCCTTGTGTAGCTTGAAAACTTGTCTTGGAGCTGTGGGATTGAAAAACCCAGTTGACTACACTATATACACCTCTTCCTCTAAGTGTCCATGAAGGAAGGAGTTGTGAACATTGAGTTGCCGAAGATTCCAGCCTCTGGATAAAGCCAATGTACGAATGATTTGAATTGTACGTAGTAGGCTTGACAACATGTAGGGCTATAAGTTTCACTGTAGTCCACACCTTATTGCGGGTTGAACCCTTTGACAACCAAGCGAGCTTTGTAACTTCAATTAAACCGTAAGATCTCCATTTGATTCGGAAAACCCATTTGCAACCTCTAGCTGAATTGTGAATAGGGAGAGAAGCAAGGGTCCAAGTTCCATTTTGCAGTAATGCATTATACTACTCCATTATCGCCTTATGCCAATGAGACGATTTACTAGCAAGTAGGTTTCATTTTTGTGGTTGTGAGCAAAGCTAAAAGGTGACGAATAGGGAAAAAGATCCTCTGTAGTGAGCACCTATGTAGTGAGGATCCCATCCACTCAAAGTGGATCGGCACGTATCTTGGTCTACTCAAAGTGCATCAGAATACACATAGATCCACTTTGAGTTGGTGGGATCCTCACTACACCTCACTACAGGGGTGGCCTTACTACAGAGGACCCAAATCCGACGAATAGTGAGGTTCATCACATGATCCGGAAAAATCTTGGCCTTGTGGGTTTGATCAACAATCCATGTAATCATTAGATGCTGAATAGGAGCAACATATGGTTTGTGGGTGGGTTGTAATGATAGGGACGTGGAGGGCTGAACCGATGTTTTGGTGGGAGGTAAGGGAGAGTCCTCAATAGGTGGCGGGTTAGGGGAGTTAAGTAGAAATGGTAGTGGGGCCTCGGTAGTGAGAAAGGATAGTGGGGCCTCGATAGCGGGAGAGGATAGTGGGGCCTCATGAGTGGGAGAAGGGTGTTGGAAATCTTGATAGATAATAAGTTAAGTGTGGTAAAAGAGTTTGAGAGTTTAAGATGTCTTTAATTATTATTTTTATTTGTATTTATAAATAAAAAAATAGTTATGTTACATATGATAGAGTTATACAATAACTCAAACTCTTGGATGCTTTGAGATCATTGATATCCAATGTACATGAACCCCTTGGTTTGTTTGAAGTGAAACCTTGATTATAGGGAACGGTTACATGGTTACTTGAGTTGGCATAAACTGAATGGAACCTTGATTATAGGGAACCGTTGCAAGGTCCCTTGAGATGTATTGATAATCTTGAATTTGAATATGATTCATTATTATCCTTGACACCAACAATTCTGACGGTTGGATTGTAACTAACAGTTGTGACTGTTGAAATTTAAATAAATTTTCAATAGTCACGTTTGAAAGGGTTCCAAATTGTGATTGTTAAAATTTAAATAAATTTTCAATAGTCACGTTTAAAAAAGGTTTTAGAAAGAAAAAAAATTACGGCACAAGGCCATAATTAACAAATTTCAACAACTTCAAAAGAAATTCTTTAGAAGGAATTTCAGGAGTGCTGTCTACAATTCATTGGATGCAAATTATAAGAAATTTATGTGTGTGGGCTTAATTAAATATAAGATCAGTTGGATCAGTAGGAGTCTGGTTACAGGTAGACCAGTTTAAGTATGATTGGAGATGGATCAACCTGGTCCACTGTGGGACTGGTCCACGGATGGGGTGGTATTATATATACCAACGGTTAGGGTCCCCGTAGCCATGATGTTATTTTCTCTCCCTTTCCCATATGCAAAGAGAACCAAAGGGATCCCCGGCAGGCTATGGAAGAGTCAAACCAAAGTGAGGAATGGCGAAAAATAATCTTCAATGTACAGGTATGTGATTTACATTGTTTAGTGTGTCCCATTGTGTTCTTGGTATTATGTGGATAACAGGGTTAACAGAAACCCTAATAGGTTGACTGGGAAACCCCAAAGGGACATAAAAAAGTCTTACAATTGGTATCAGAGCCTCCTACATAGACTAAGGATCGATGGGAAAGCATTGTAGAAATTGTATGTTTGAATGAATTGGGAAAAGGGAGAGATTTTTTTCTCAAATTCTTCGTACGAACCTGTTTAGGGTTTGGACCCTTGAAATTTTTTTTCCAACCGTTAAAAGGTAAAATAAATTTTATAAAGTTGTCGGTATCGAAGAGACGAAGCCGCTGACATAAGGTACGTCATCGGAAGTGGCTTGACCAACCCTCATGTTCCTCCTGAAAAAGCATCTGAGATCCATGCACCGATGGTTATTCTAATAAAAAAAGAAAAAGAAAAGGGCTGACATCACCGGGTCAACTCAGCTAAACCGAAAACCCTAGCGAGTCATCCCAGGGCAAGACCAATCCGTCCTTGACTGAACTGATTTGGGACGATTTAGAACCGAACCCAAAACCATGGATCTAGCCCGAACTGAGCCCGGGCCCAAGACTGACCCAAGATCAGAATCATCTGGGCACAAGTGTGGGTTAGCACGTATGACCCATTAACCCAGTCAAGGAACCCGTTTGACCTGACCCGGGACCCGCCCCATTAACCCGGTGGGTTGACTAGAGAATTCGACTCAACTACCCGATATTTTGATTTGGGAACCCAAATGGTTAGGTGGACCATCCATTGAACCGTTGGACCAGACCATGGTTCGGTTTAACCCGAGATAGTTTGGTTCGGTCTGGACCAAAGTAATATTCAATAAAAAAAGAAATTAATAAACGGTGGGTTCAATCCATTCAAAACAGAACCCGGACAGGCCGAACAAAATCAGGTTGAACCGCCCAAAATCGGTTCAGGATGAAAAATAAATGTGCCGACTTTGATTGGCGATTATGGGCACTAGGAGAGTTGGATTTTGATGCGATTTTTGTGCTGTGTTCATATTTTCATGCTTTACAGTCTGGTATATAGTTTGACACATTTTGGTGATTTGAGGAATTTATTTTTCATTAAATGGTGCCTCAAATTAGTTCAGTTTACAATTTTTCTACTTATTTGTCAGTTATTTTTGTACCAGATGCATGTAGAATGTTATGTATGCATGAGGTTTTGTCTATTGACCCACTACATGGTAGCAAAATAGGATTTGGGGATATCATTGTAGAATTAGGTTGATCCCACCAAAGTGATACACTTGATTTCATCATGATGTCTTTAAATTCAAAGTTCATGTATTTGTAAATGCTTGTGTAATGACGATATACACTCAAAAAAGGTGACATTGTCAAGTGTTGTTTAAATTAAGGTTCGTGAGTGTCATGTGAAGATTGGGTGGATTCTACTAAAGTAGTATATTCAGTTCCAATATGGTGTTCTCAAACCTCAAATTTATACATTTACACATATAGTAAAATGATATATTATTTGACACATTATACTCCCAAATATAAAAAGCAGCTAAGAAAGGCAGTGTTTGTCCAAATGTAGCATTGTCAAAGTTTAAAGATATATTCATGCACATGAGTTGAAAGGGTTTTGGCTTTAGGGGTTTCATTAGCCCAAAGGTGGTAGGATTTCGAGAGTCCTTATTTTTTCACAGTTATTGCACTTAAACTGAGAAGACCACTACATCTTCATCCCAAAGGAGAATGTGTAGTTGGTTAACTCTTGAAAAAAAAATATTTACTTACATGGATGTTTTGATACGTACAAGTAAAAGGTGTATGTATGAGTCTTTTGTTATTTGATACTGTGTTTAGACTCATATACTGATGTATTCATCTAAGTATGGCTATCTCAAAGAGTATTTTGATATCTATTTCTTTCTATTTAAGACAAAGTATAAATAAATATAATTGCATGTGTTTATATGAGTTTTATGTAATTCATCTATAGCTTGATATTTGTGTTTGGACTCATATAATGATGATGATTTATGTCTTCTAGGATATCTGTCTCAGTGAATATGTCAGGTGGCATGGTAGTTTTAATTCCCACTCTATCTGGGATAAAAGATAAGATTTATTATGAAAAGATGGGAAACTAGTCTAAGATCATTTTGACCTAGATGTATCTTTCATAGTAGTTTACATTAGTTATGAGGTATTCTACTATTGAGGTTATGTATAGTAGTATTAAGATGAGAAATATTATGAAGGGATTATCTAAGAGAAATCCAAGGGATAGGAATAATATTTCTAAAGTGGTTGAGAGATAGTTTATTGATCCAGTTCTGTTGGAAATGGTAACGTGAAAAAGTTTTTTTTTGGGAGCTATCAACTATCACTAAAAAGTTTAGGGACAATGAAACCAAAGTAAATGATATATTAGATATTCCATTCCTTGCTAGAAAAGTATATTCAAGTCTAAATGGCTTACATTACCAAAAAGGAGAGAGATAGAGCCAGTGATAAGATTATTATTGAGTAACTTCAAAGGTGAATTGATCAAAGATGGGTAATTTGATTAAAGATAGGTGGTTTGACCAAATATTATTAAGTCAAATAGACATAGCCAGAAAAAGATAAAGATTATAGGACTCCCTAGGTATTTGGAGTAGGAGGGTTTTGAAGACTGATGGCTTGAATGCGAATAGAATTGTTAAGTTTCTTTTTACATATAGATGATTTTTTGCTCCTTGGATTTTAATTGTTTACTTTATTTTTATGGTTGGTATTTGAATTAACATTTTGTTTTCTTACAGTAAAAATGTGATTGGTATTACTTGAAATATCGGATTGAAAGTTTTCCTCTTCAACTAAATAGAAAGAAGTTACGTTGTTATGATGCTTATGATGTTGTAAGATAAATGAATGCCTATAATGTTGATTATATTTGTTCTGAAATGTGGTGAATATATTTTCAAGGTTAGACTGTACCATCTTAGATTTAACTAGTTGTACCAGTCATAGTTGATCTCTAGGGCAATATAGAGACAGGTTAAGATAGTTTTCTTAAAGTGATTGAAAAATATTTTGTCAATGGGAGTCTTTAGATTCTCTTAGTAAGTGAGAGTATTCAGATCTGCTTGGTTAGTGGGAGATCTGGTAATTGATAATTTATCTATGATTATTTGTGTTGCCTATGGTTTAATGGGCATGATTATTGATGAGCATTCATTTCATTGCTTGTGTGCATTTTAGTTACTTTACAAGACATATCAAAGTTGTAAGATGGTATTTAGCCAAAGAAGGCAGTATACCAAAGTGTGATGTTAGTCCAAACTGGAGGCAGTTTGCCTATATGATTGGATAATGTCAACGTGCGTTGACCTATAACGTTTTTAAGGTAACGGGATCGTGGTTAGTCGATCATTGGATTCATTTTTTTTTTTATCTCAAAGCGGTTTATGTTATTAAGTAGACCTTTATATGTGGCTGACGGAAGGGGGTACACCATTTGTGTTGGAGTACTTTTCGCTGTTGTTTCGACATTGGTAGGCTTGATGACTGAATCAAAGTAAAAGATGGTTTTAGTGTAATTAGACTCCATAGCCACACTGGGTCAATGGTGACTTTATAATTAATGTAGCCTAAGTGAGAGAATGTAAGATATTTATGTGTGAATGCTTAATTAATTATAAGGTTAGTTGGTTCAGTGGGAATCTGATTACAGGTAGATTAGTTTAAGTATGATTGGAGATGGACCAACCTAGTCCACTGTGGGACTGGTCCAATGATGGAGTTGTATTATATATACCTACGGTTAAGGTCCCCGCAGTCACGGTGTTATTTCCTCTCCTGTTCCCATACACAGAGAAAACTAAAAGGATCCTTGGTAGGCTGTAGAAAACTCAAACCAAAGCGAAGAAAGACAAAAAACAATCTTCAATGTGCAGGTATGTGATTTACATTGTTTATTGTATCCCATTGTGTTGTTGGTATTGTGTAGATAACAGGGTTAATAGAAACCCTAATGGGTTGACTGGGAAATCCTAAAGAGACCTAAAAAAGTCTTACACAAATTAAATTCTAGATGTGAATTGCCAAAATCCTTGCAACATTATAGGGTGAGCAATAATCACCTTAAGGGCAATGTGGGGAGATTTCGGCATGTAATTAAGCACTATGATTTTCTGTTTTCATCTTTAATTCTATAATTAATTTTTCAACAAAAGGATTGGTTGCTCGGTGTATGGGCTTGAATTGTATTGCTATTGGGGAACGACACATGGGTTGTGGGTATGTTGCGGCTAATTTGAGGTTCTGAATCAGAGGTTGTTGAGGAGGACCCATAGTGGATATTTTTTTTAACAGGAAAAGGCTCTCATTGAATAATACATTATGAGATATATATACATGCCCTGTAGTGCGGGAAGGCAGCAATATCCTTTGTGCTATTGATTGTAGCCAATGAATATACAAAGCTTAGATCGTGGTTGCAATTTATGAGAATTATATGAACATAATAATAGGTAGCATGTAGACTCACACATTTTAGTAAGTGTATAATCAGGTGATTTGTGGTGGAGCAACTCTCATAGTGATGGACTTGTGGTTATTGACATTCAATTGATCAAGAACACAGTCGAATCGAAGGCAATATCCCAATATTTAAAAGTATACCAGTATTATTCATCATTTGAGGCCCTGATAATCAATCCAGGGCCAGATACAATATTGGGTGATAGTAGCTGATTTGCATCTGGAGATGTTATAGTTATATATTGCTTGGATTACATAATCCCAATTAGGCATCGAAATTCTTATTCTTGGAACTTGGGAGAGGTGTACAGTAGCTAGACGCCATTTGAGCCCACAAAGAACAGAAAACAATAGTAAATTCTTCATTGTTTCATACTTCTTATTCAATTATGCTGTGTGACACATCTTAGATCTAGAAGTCATGGATGTGATTGATCCCAACGTAACTAGTAAAAAAGAGAGAGAGAGAGAGAGAGAGAGAGAGAGAAAGAGGGGGTGGTGAGCTCAACATTGCAATAGTGTGACAATTAAAATGAGTATGATTAGATGGATGGTGAAATGTTAACCCAAGCACCTGGCTAATCTACTTTAATCTTTTCTTATTTAGTTTCGAATAAAAAATTAAAAGTATTAATAATTCTTGTGCTTGCCTATGATGTTCTAATGTGAAAGTAAAATGAAAGTCGGTCCAATGACTGCATTAGTCGGCTGATTAAATGCAACTTATTCAAATAATTCTAATCGTATACTATTATTATCTTATTAGAATTTTTTGTACAAATGATATTTTATATGAAAAATTTTTCTGCTTTATCAAAGTCTTTTTCTACCTTTATTCTAAAAAATAATGAAAATCCTATTTTATGAGAAAGTTTTCATTTCCCAGCTTTTCACATGAGAACAAATGGAACCTAAATGAAACTGGGATGAGATTATATAAGTTCAGGTTGATTTCCGAGCAAATTTAGATTCATTCTGACCCGTGGAGGTTGATTTCATGTCCGATTCTAGATTCTTAAACCTTGACCAGCTCCCTCATGGTTCAGCCCATAGCTTAAAAAATTTGAACTTGGACTGAACACTGAAAGAGCAAATTACAGTTTGACTACCACAAAACAAAAACCTCAACCGTATGGAGTTTGATGGGGTTTCATGCACTCATTATTTCTTAACCACATACAGTTCTACTAGGAAACAAACCTAAAAGATGTCTGTTCGATTTCAATCTGATTCAGTCATCAAGCTTGGTTCAGTTTTTAAAATAACAAGAACTTAAAGACACAAGTGTAAATTTTATTGTCCCAAGCTAAAATATCAATTGGATCTGAAAAGTCGGTTCATCAATTTAGGGTTCCACCCCCCCCCAAAAAAAAAAAAAAAAAAAAAAACCTTGTGCTCTCTTCTTTCTTGAGTCTTGCCTTTTAACTAAATACAGATATTTATTTGCCTTGTTCTTGGGTATTGTGCTTTTGTTGCCACTGGGGCCATGTCCATTATCCAAAATAGTTAATGGCATCTTTCTATACTTCCCTGACTGTCTCCCCTTTTATAAGATTGCATCTACAAAGCACCACCTCACTAACCACTAACTCAAACACACTATCTCATGTTAGGGGACCTTATAAATTAACATCTTTCCATAGTATACTTTAATCTGATTTTAGACCAACATTCTTGAACTTTATCTTAATTTATAGAGAATTTTATCCTTCAGTGGGATTGACAGGTAACTCACTGATTTGAGCACTTAATTAAAAAATAATAATAATTAAGACCATAAGGTTGTTGAATATGGGCAGCAAAATTTTGAAAATAATGTCCTAAAAGTGTTTTGCCCTTTAACATGTTATGCAAGTTCCAATGGATATAAAAATGAGCTTTCAATATAATATATATTAATTAGGTCTCTTAGTCCTTAAAAGTGCTCCAGTTTTCATACATAGACAGGAGTTTGAATTTCCTTATTCCACTAATCTACTAATAATATTAATTAACCCACTTGCATACAATGACAGGAAAAGGGCAAGAAAAACTATAATAAATTAGAGGCCCATATTGAATAGCAGCTAACAATGTTTAATCAAGACAAGGTTGTACAGCTTACAGTGGGAATTGTAGTGAAAATGTTAGGAATCTATCTCTTCTCGTTTCACATCAACATATTTTAGCATTAGAACCTTACAATATTAATGTTTAATGAAGACAAGGTTGTACAGATTAGAGTGGGTATCATAGTGAAAGTGTAAGGAATCTTGCTATGGGTGTGACAGGAATGGTGTTCTTATCTTACATCAACACAAGAATAAGCCAAGATCTTTTTACTCTCCACATTACTCTGTGGACAAGTAGAATTAATTAATTGTTATATAGGCCAATAAAAATTTCCAGAATCCTTTGCAGAGAATTTAACAAAAAATAAAATAAAATCCTTTGTAGAGAACATGGAGGCCTATTCATGGGATAGAATCCTCTACTGCGCACTTGCGGGCTGTCAAGGGTTGGATCTAAGCTAGCTCACCTGCTGATGTATTGGTAGACGAGCCGACTGGACTCCAAGCCTTGGATCAACCATAGGACCCTCCTGCCGCAGGAGAGGATTTGAATCCTTACTCATACTCATATGAAGGCAGAGATTGTGAATTTCATGAACACCTGATTTGAATCAGAATCAGTCAAGTCAGATCCCGATTCCAATCAATTCTTGCTACAACTCTTTTTTGAATTGGTTGTTATTCATGTTTGATCTTCATTTTTTTTGTTATTGTTTTCTTATTTTAATAAATAAAATAATAAAACAGTCAATAAAACCTACTTTTTGTAGTAAGGTTGTCCCAATTTTATTGAATTTAAAACCAAAAAAAAAAAAAAAAAAAAATCAAAGATTTTGGGAAATCTTTGTTTGTTTCTTCATTTTGATTCCAATTTTAGGGTTCCAGCCAATTCCGATCAATTCAATACCAATTTGACCTGACTCTGATCCAAATCAGATCGAAAATGATGGAAACGGATCTCATGTCTGATTTTGTATGCATAAAACCTTGGTTTTACATTGATCTTAATCAATTAGATTTCCCAGAGTACTATATTGATTTATGTAATATTTATGTTGAACTTTTCCACAGAGATGATGACATGAGCCACAGTCCATGACACTGATTAAAGGCTTCAAATTTACCGTTCAGAAACTAATAATATATGTGAGATGAATAAAAAATAATTCTTTCCCATACGTTTACAAGACATGATGAGAAGCATCTTGAAAAAATCCAATCTCTCTCATGAAAAGTGGACTCGGCAAAGACTTAGGATACCATTCAGGAGGTGGGGTCAAGCAGAATGACCCCCCAACCAAGTCACAACGATGATGAGGTTCTCCTCAAACCCAACCTATAGCCATATACTTGCACACTAAGATGAAGAAAGAAAATTCTATCAAAAGAAATAAAAGAAAAAAAAGAAAAAAAAAGAACAAAACACAAAAGCAAGGAGAAAAAGAAATAATCCAGTGGACCCCACAACACTTATTTTTGTGTGTTGTGCTCCACAGCTTTACTTTGTAAAATAGGGCTTTCTATCTCATCCTTGGTTTGAAGATTACCATAATCAGTTTGAAAAAATATAGAACAAGAAGAAAGAAGGGAAGAGAAGGGAAGTAAAATTAAGTCAAGGAGAAAGTTTGGTTGGACGGTTGCATAAAATAGGATGCTGCACTTTTCCATTAATCAGAACTTTCTTTTCTCAATCCCTTATAAAATGAAAGTCAGATAATAGCATCACCCTTATGACATTCAGATTAAAGTACCCCTATTTAAGAGTAAATCCAATCATTACAAACCCTTGTCAAAATTGAAATAAAAATATTAACTAATATTATTGTGTAACTGAAAAAAAAGCATTTCAAATCTGGGTTTTATTTTATCACATTTTAATATCATGTTCCTTGAATTTAAGAAGGAAAACAAATATTTCATTTGAAAATCTTTTATTCAATAAGACTTTAAGATGATTACACAATCATGATTACAAAAGTTTCTATTTTTTTTAATGATTTCACTTTCCTCCCCCTTCCTTAAAATTATTGATTAAAACTCATCCTCTTATATATGACAAATATACAAGATTTTTTTGGACATTTATCATGAAGTCCAACATGTACTAAGACAGGAATTTAACTATGGCTTCCCCTCATGACAATGACACATTGTGCATTTGTTCGTGGTGACCAGTGTGGTTCAGTAGAAGCATGTATAAACTACAAGCATGAGAAATTAACCATTGTACTCTATTAAGAATATCTGCTTTCAAGAGGTTTGATCCATCTTCCCTAAGATTGATTCCTTTCCACTCCTTCCAGTATGGAACAAATACAAGGTCGTTTTTCTTTTCCATTTGGTCCTTTTGAACATAGTTTCAACTTCAAGCTAGATATGATGCAACATGGCATTAAGGAGGGTAGAGGATGAGTCCTTGGTCAAAGGTCTGGTAGGGCAAAGATGATGGTATCTTGTGTTGTCAAGGAATGGCCTCATTAATATGGCAGTTGATGACACTTAATTACTACAAAAGTGGGAGACTACTCCTAATTTTTATCGACCACATATGCTTGTTCACATAAACAATTAAAACCTTAAGACCTAGAGATGATACAATGAAGAGAAGGGGGCCTTAGAGAATGATATTTCTCTACACATTGCAGTTAAGAGAGGATGGGTAGCCCTCTTAAAGGTTACTTCTTCCATCGATCTCCTCACATTAATATTCCAACATCAGTTGTTACAAGACGATGGGTTATTTCAAAACTGATAATGGGGTCCCACACCCAGCTCACGTCTTTACATGTCCTGGGCCCGCACCTCCTGATTTACCTCTTTTCTTATAAAAGTGAAAAAGAAAGAGGAGGATTGGAGATGCTCCCAGATTTGCTCTTATAAGTGAAGAGAGCCTCAAGCTTCTCTTCTTCCCTGAGTGTGTAAAGCTGCTGGCTGAATATGGAGGGCGTGGCAAGGTGTGTGACGTGCAAGATGGAGAAGCAGGGCACGTGCATTACACTCTAACTCCATTAACAGTACCCCCAAGTTAGTTAGTTCTTCATGTGCCCTCCTTCTCCATCATGCCCACTCTTACCTTCTCTGGTTGATTCTGTGGAACTGTGTATGCAGCCTCCTCCGCTCGCCATGTCTCCATTAATTTGCAGGTAAGCTAACTAGGACTCAAGACTAGAACTCAAGGTTACTAACTCTTCTAGAATTAATCTGTATTTATCTTCAACATACAAAGATGTTCTTCAATTTCAGGTTTATAAAACTTTAATCCGCTTTAGAGGCAATAATGGATGAATCTTCTGGCATTATCAAAGCCTAACGTTCCTTCACTCACTCTTTCTCTTCTTCTTCTTCTTCTTTTTTTGATACTTATGCCTTCACTCTCAATCTCTCACTTCTGAGTAATTCTTAGCCACTCAGTATGACAACTTCGTAATGGGTCCTAGCTCTGAACATTCTGATTAATTATCTCGATCATGTAGTGGAGAAGCTAAAGCTTTTTGTTCCTGAACATCTCAACAAAGAAATAGTCATAAAATTGTAAGTGGGGGCTGGAGAGAGACAGAGAGAAAGTTGAAATGCACCTACTAGTCCGGCATGAAGATGCCCTCAATACATGTGGAAGGACTGGAAGCTTTAGAAGTTATCTATTCGTCTAGAAAGAAGTACTGTATATGCATGAGAGAGAGAGAGAGAGAGAGAGAGAGAGAGAGAGAGAGTCTCTCTCTCTCTCTCTCTCTCTCTCTCTCTCTCACTAGCGTTTGATTTTATTATTACCTTTTGTGTGATTATTCCGGTTACCGTACTTTTTTTTATTCTTTAAAAAAAAAATTGGGAAAATTCTGATTCTTTAATTGCACTACTGGAGAGATAAAAGTAGGAAATAAGGACCCAGAATTTCCTTCCATCAGATTAGCTAGATACGAAATTATTGACCAATTGAGAAGTTGTGCTTGATTTTGTATTTTTCTTCTCAAAAGTGAAGGGTATATATGCTTTCTGCAATGGTTTTTGTTATATATCAAATTGATATAATTAAGTATCTGCTATTTCGACCAATTATGAGTGGTAGGCTTGGCAAATGGGCATTTGCCCTTATGGAGTTCACAGCTGTGACTCAATGATCGGGAAAACTCTCCCGCGTCCCCAACAAAACAAATAAAATAGCTTGTTGATGATACCACAGGATCATGAAAACTAAACTACTTATGTTTCGGTCAGTCAGTCAGAGTGGAATGCATCCGACGAGACGAGCCGGGTCTGAAAAGCAAGTGAAGCGAAGCATTGTGAGTGTTACCGTCCATACAATGAGTTTGTCACGCTACAGCTCCTGTAGTGAGATGAGGTGCCCCGGGCCCCCCCATTTAGAAAGAAGGGTTGAAGGTTTTGGGCCTGTAGCTTTCCCCGTCCCCCCTTCGTCGGGTGCCCGCGCCCAGCAATCAAACTACTGCGCCCCTAACAGAGTCAAGGCAACGGTGCTCTACGATCAGCTCGACCACCGGGAGAGAGTGGTTCATTGCCTTGCATGTCGAAGCCACTGGAAGCACATACAAGTTTTTTCAGTTCAGGAAGAGGATCGCGGAGCGAACGAAGCCCTCTGCTCCCTTCCCTCGGGTTGAGTCTTTGCAAGTTCATCCCAAACAAAGCGAACCCATTCCTGGTCGGGAAGATGTAGATAAAACGCCAATAGCCACTTCTACGACATAAGCTTTAAAGAAGAGAGCTATCAACGCTAATAAACATTTCATAAGAAAAATAAAAGCTTTTTGGGTGGTCATACACGTGACAGTTACCGCTAGGGAGGACCGAGGTACCCACTCTGATACTATGTTAGATGTCCTTCCTAGAAGACTGATCTTGTAGGAGGCGCTTAAGCACCTGGTTAGAAGTCACCTTGAGTCCGCTAAAAGACTGGAAGCAGGGGTACGCAGATTTGGGATGCTAACTAAGTAGATGCGGAAGCGATGTGCTTTATCTTGCTAGGGGCACCTCATATGAGTGGTTAAGACTTGACAAGTACAAGTAGAGGGGATGAATCGGGGAGGCCGGATGACTCGACCTTAGCCCTCGTCCAAAACCTAGCAAACAGACGGTTCGAAGAACTTAATGGGCGGGCTATTTCAGTAGCTGAGGCTGTCTCATCTGGGTCAATCTCATCCCGCACAAGAATGATTTTTATCTGAGCCCGTACCTGGAAGCGAAAGCAGACTGCAATTCGTCTTTGGTTTTTCCTCTGTCTGAGCCAACTCGAGAAACGAAAACAAAAATGACAATCCATTCTATTGTTATTAAAAAATTATTAAGTACGATCGCACATCTAGGCAGTCAGGTAGCTGCTCACCATTTCAAAGTCCTGTTTAATATTGTTTATGATGAAGGACATGTGATTATCAAGCAAATCCCGGTGAACAGCGGATTCCATTCTGGCTGGCCTTCGTCCCTGCACAATTCAGCTCTGCTGTAGCAAAAAGGAACCACCACCACATTCTGGCTCTAAGGTGGAATTGGCATCGTGCTGCTAGAGGAAAGCTCTACCAGCCGGGTAAGGCTGTTGTCGATCGATGAATTGAGAAAGATAGAACCCGGACCTACACCCCTTTACTTGTTGTCGGGCTGGTCGAGCTAGCTGTCGCCCTTTACGTCAATAGGGGGGTTAGGATCAAGGGATGGTCGAGCTGAGAGGAGGGAAAGCACATAAGTAGTCATGCTAGCATGCAAGTCACCTGCCTTTCAGCTACTTCTATGCTTTTGTTTTCAATAGAGAGGATGGTTGCACTAGGAAAGCCCGTGGGCACACAAGCAAAGGCATAATCACCCCTTACTGAACCCTAACTGAATAAAAGAGTAGTTAGATTTCCACCTAGGAGACCATTGCATGAAGCGAGTTAGGTTGTGTTAGAAGGCCAGAGTTAATTATGAGTGAGCGACAGTGATCATAGACCTACCTTTTCTTGCTGCTGATTTACAGTATCTCTCGGTGGCCAAGCTGAATTACTGCCATCACTTCTATGAAGTTTTGATTTTCTTGCTAAGCAGTCGACTCTGGTCCCCAACCTCCTCCCTTGGCATGGAAGCTATTCGGTGGGCTGTCCTGCATACCCAGAGCCGAATGTACATTTTTTCCTTGCTTTGTGGTCGGTCATAAAAGTTTGGTTAATATAGAGAAGTTTTTTTTGGGTAAGTTAATATAGAGAAGTTGTTATACAAGATTTTCGGCCAACTACTCTAACCGCGTTGCATAGAATGAAAGATTGAACAATTATTATTATTTTTTTGGATAGGTAAGAGTACTGAACAACTTACTTGAAACTAAGAAGACAACTTTGACCTTGTTGATAAGGCTTGAACAAAAGTGATAATATATATATATATATATATATATATTAGTGGAGGCGACCAGTCAACCCACTGGTTCTTGGGTCAGTTCAAAATTCTGACCGATGATTGGTTTCTAGATGATCTTTCGTTTTGATATACAAATACAAGTGATCCAAGTTAACACTCACATGTTATATATGTTAGTGTTATTCCCATTAATATTTGCAAGATAGTAAAAGGCAAAAGGTTTTGCAATTATGCCTAGAGCAACTCAGGTTGCCCAAATTGGTAAAAAAAAAACAAAAAAAAAGTGTTCAAATGCATCTGAACCATGTGTGAGCCCTCGTTGATTAACTAAAAGCCTCCACGAGAGAAGTGATGAACCTCGGTTGACATCGTGTTTTTTTTTTGTTGGGGGGGGGGGGGTGGTATGGAAACTCTTTTCCTTAAACTTTCCCTATTGCTTAAAGCTGATATGGAGAAATGCCAATGTCCAACACCTACAGAACACAACACTTCATTAGCTTTTCAGGTTTATATAATACCTTACAATGAAATCCCAAACTAGCTAGGTATTCAATAATATACATCTAAGCTAGCATATCATGTATTGAAAGCAATGAAAAATACAGAGTTGAGAAAATATCACAACCAATACTTCTAGATTTTCGGAGATGAATTTGACACTTCCAATGGCTCAATGGCATCTCCAACAACTCCCAATGTTGGGAGAACTCAACTCTTCAAGCAAACCATTGTTCACAAACATCTCTCTCTTTCTCATAGCCTCATAATCACCATAGATCTACAATAAGAGCTCCACTAACCTCTCATTACTCTTCTATGCATCATAGATATGCAAAAATGAGGTTGATGGGTGATTGAATTCCCACACAACAAGAAAAACCCTCAAAATCCCCTTAACCTCTCTATCTTTCGTATTCGGCAACTAGTCACATTTGTTTCTTTAACTCATATGAAAGAGGATTCAAAATGGAATCATTTAGAGTCAACCATGCACCGTGAAGCACTCAAGCCACACTGCCGCTGACACAGCATGCGCGGTGTCGTGTTCCCATTGGCCGATTGAAGAATTTTCAATATAGGCCATTCGATCAAGCAGAAAATGTAGGATTGAATATCCTCTGTCGGATCATGTTAATCGCGTCACATAAAATCAAGATTGAGGATGACCATCGGATCTGGATAAGATCTGCGGTTGTACCATGTATGCGCCACACAGAATAATGAAGCCTACTTCATGTGACGCAGAGCACAGGATTAAATTACATTTGGACACTCATGACATTCATGGGAGCGTCATGTTCCGCCCACCGACATACACCGGATCCCGCATTTTTATAATACGTCAGATTAGCATATCTCCAACGCGGCTTTTATAGAGCCGTCCGATCGGCCTCTAATTGAACTTATGATAATTATAGCCGAGTCCTTTAAGTTATGATAATTTCAAATAAGACCTTAAAACTTATGAGAACTATAGTGGAATCCCCTGAGATACACCAAATTACTGAGAGCTCAGTTTTTTTTACCTTTTCCCACACTCTGACAGAAATCACAATATCTCTTTCATCCGACAACGGAATTTAGTGATTCAAGTTGCATTGCGAAGCCAACTCGACGATCTAGGTCTTTCCAATGCCTTAATTCCATGAAACTACTACGAGACCCACCAAAAAATAGCCTCAAAGTCAAAACTTCAAAAAGAAACTTGGAATTTGGACCCAAAACTTTTCGTACATGTTCACCTGAACTCCCACACACTATTTATTACTTTGTTTCAGCTTAGAACATCACTGAACACATGTACAACTTGATTGAATGACGAAGCTCTCACTACCCAATTAACTCAGTATAGACACCTAGTCAACTTACTGCTTGCTTTCTTAATCACTCTATAGAGCTTGTAAAACTCTATTGAATACATAATCAAGGCTGATTCATCTTTGCCACTTGCACTAACACTATCTCTCCTGCACTGATGCCCTCTCTCCTCATTTCTCTGATTGTATGCTCATCAACACTATCACATTGCCAACAATGACAACATATGGCCAACAATCTCCCCCTTTAGAATTGTTGAGAACTCACTTCTAACATGGAAGCTCTCTCCCCCTTTGACAACAAGTACAAAGAGATCTGGCCACATAGGGATGCATACTGCATCATTCTGATCCTATAGGCTTTCTACAACTACCATTTCAACACTTCATCACAACAGATAAACAACCAAGGATTCCCCCTGAGCTCAACATAAGGAGTAGAGAAAAAAATATCGGACACACACTACTCCCCCTCACTCCAAGCTCTTTACTGCTTGGGGAGGACAACCTCTCCCAAGTTTTGTCTCAAGTACTCGAACTGTTTACTGGGAAGTGGCTTTGTAAAGATGTCAGTCGGCTGCTCTGTTGTAGGAATGAACTCCAATTGAATAGCTCCTTCAACTGCCTTCTCTCTTAAGAAGTGATACCGAATGACTATGTGCTTTGTCCTGGAGTGCATCCTTGGGTTTTTGGAAATATTTATGGCACTTGTTGTCACACCCCAATTCTTCTCTAACTAGAATGGTGTGATGAACAACCAATAAACCAACGGTTCACCCAGGATCTCGCATAGGTCATACCCACCATATCAAACCATATACACATTCCACATTAATAATCAGATGTAATAAATAAATAAGTGGAAGTCTTATAGATAATGAACTGAGAGTCTAATAGTGATAAATAAATATTTAATCCAATTATCTCAAAATCACAAGACATAAAAATAAATAATCAATTACATATCCGATGTTCAAACTATAACTAAACCTAAGCACAAACCCATTGGTTGCAGTCGCATGATGAATCATGCGCATCTTCTTCAGCTTCTACGTCCATCGCAACAACGTGTCCATACATCGGCATATTCATATATTCTTCAACGATAAGACCTGCATCATCAACTAAAAATATTCAACGTCGAAAGGGTGAGCACACATCCCGGCTCAGTGAGCAAACAAAATAATGCAACAAACATATGCATGCATTCAATTCATATCTTTGGTCTGGTTTATAAGTTTGCAATGTACTATAGAAAGGTTTGGTGGCCACCGCACCTCTATACACCAGTGTGTGAATCCGCCCAATGGATCAAACACCATTATCGTCCCACATGCACCCACCATGGAATAGAAATAGAGCTAAAGTGTCCGGATCAAACACCGTCAATACATCCCCTGATGCCCTACCCATACCAACACGTAAGCCCCCATTGGCGAGGGATTGCAAACTGAGCTCGCAACTAACCAATCCTAATGCTAAACAATGTATCCAAGGCCTTAGCCCAGCATCCCTCAATACGTCCATAGAGATAGAGCTAAGGCCCCCTGGCAGAGTCAGAGACCACATGATCTGAGACCACCTCCCCTAATACCCTATAACGTAATAGTTCTGCTAAGGTAATGGCGATACAATGATGTCAGTGGGCAAGACTTGAGTAGAGATAGAGCTAGAGTCTGGTGACGAGGTCGAAGACCACCATGTCACATCCTCCCCCTGATGCTCGACTAGCATCGAACACACCAACCACACACATACATTGACATATCTATTCCTAACATCATCATCATCATCATGTTATAAATAAACGGAATTAAATATGCATGAATAGTAATAGTAGGAATATTGAATGACATGTGAGATGCACATTAAAGCATATAAGCATAGAATCAATCATGGCATTGGACTCAATAAAAATAAATAGTTTGTTATTATCCAATTAGTTTAGGTCTTGTTCCCTCACCTTTAAGCAATTCTCGATGTCCTTCCAAGCCTTGAAATTCTCTTTGAATTGATTTAACAACCTAAAAGTTATATGAATTTAAGTTAGGATTCATATGTGACATGTTACAGTAGTCGAAAATCAAAACAGAACACTGATAGGTGCCTGATTGGTCCTATGGTCTCATGCTGTATCGACCTTACTATCTACAGTCGATACCCTATGGTCACATATGGTGTGACCGTAGCTAGGACCATATGATTTTTGAAATCTTTCCGAATGCCTATGTTCGATCCTCTGGTCATACTGGTCATGCTATGGTCGACTGTAGCTACGACCTTGAGATTTCTGGTCACAGTCTACATGAAATTCTAGTTCTTCCGGGTCAATTCTTCTGTTCTTCAATGGGGTTTATTTTAAGGTCATCCTATGGCCATCATTAGTAGTTTCTTATCAATCGTAATCATCAAATTCATTCCTCATGGTTCTCCTTGGGATTTTCTCAAGGAAATCACATAGATCATAATAGGTTGATACTGCCTATTATTCATAGAAGTCTTATTCCTTAGAGTTTACATCTCCAGAGATTCATTTCATACATTTGCTTGTGATAGAGAGCCAATCTCTTCTCAGCAAACTCTTCTCCTTAGCTTTTTCTTCTTCTCCTTTTCTTCCTTCTCTTCCTTCTCTTTCTCTAGGGTTTACCAATTTTCTAAAAGAGTGAAAAAGGGCTGAGGGACGTCCTTTATATAGAAAAAAACTCTCTATATAGAGTCCTCTTTCAATTAAGAAAACAATCCCTTAGTTTAGGAAAGTTTCCAAAACTCAGAGTCTGATCTAAGTTCTCACGATCGATCATAAGGTCGCATAAATCGTCGACCGTAGGGTCAAAATCATCGACCGTGGGGTTCTAGATTTGAGATTTTTGGTTCCCTTCCTTATGGTCGACCATACCTACCCAGGCATGCGACCTTAGGTATGTTTTTGGTGTTTTTAACTTGATTCTCATACCTGGTTTGTGATCTATCTTCACACACTCGATCCACTTGGTCCAGGAATGATGGGAAGACCTGACACGACATGGTTAGACAAAGTTAGTAGAGTGCGGGTCTTACAAATCCCCCCTTCTTATATAAATTTCATCCTTAAAATTTTCACATACCTTCCGAGTCGAATAAGTGAGGATATTGCTTTCGCATAGCGTTTTCTTCTTCCCATGTAACTTCTTTTACATTTTGGCTTCTCCAAGTAACCTTAACGTAATAAATGTAGCGGTTGCGAAGACGTTGCACCTTTCGACTAGTGATCTCAAAAGGTACTACTTCGAATGTCAAATCTTCAGTCAAATCTGATGGATCTGTTGTTAACAAGTGTGTTGGATCTCTGACATACTTCTTCAGTAATGAGATATGAAATCTATCATGCACACTTGACATGGACGGTGGTAGTGCTAACTGATATGCTACTTTTCCATGTCTATCTAGAACTTCATAAGGTCCAATATATCTGGGACACAGCTTTTCCTTCTATCCAAACCTTTTCAAACCACGCATATGAGATATTTTTAGAAATATCTTATCACCTATGGTGACTTCGAGATCTCTGCGTCGATTATCTGCATATTGCTTTTGACAGTTCTGAGCTATTCGTACTCTTTCCTTGATAATATCGACTACTCGACAAGTCTCTTCAACAAACTCTAGTCCAACAATACTCTATTTTCCAACTTCATTCCAAAACAAAGGAGTTCGACATTTCCTACCATACAATGCTTCATAGGGTGACATCTGTATAATCGCTTGATAGCTGTTGTTATAAGCAAACTCAATCAATGGTAATTTCTCATCCTATGATCCTTTGAAATCAATAACACAAACTTGAAGCATGTCTTCTAAAATCTGAATAGTACGCTCCGACTGTACGTCTGTCTGAGAATGGAATACAGTACTAAACTTCAATGTTGTACCCATAGCCTTCTGTAATCCTTCCCAAAACAATGAGGTAATGCATGGGTTTCTGTCGGACATAATGCTTTCAGGTACACCATGTAATCGGACAATATTATCTACATAAACCTTAGCTAACATCTCTAGGGTATACTGAGGTCGTAGAGCTATTAAATGAGCTGTCTTGGTCAAATGATCCACAATCACCCAGACCGCGTCAACTACTCGGGGAGTCAATGGTAACCCAGTGACGAAGTCCATAGTGATGCAGTCCCATTTCCATGCTGGTTCTGGCAGTGGCTGCAACAATCCTGCAAGTCTTTTCCTTTCAGCCTTTACTTGCTGACAATTCAAGCATTGAGATACAAATTTAGCTATATCCGCTTTCATTCCTCTCCACCAATATAGTTTCTTCAGATGATGATACATCTTCGTACTTCCAGGATGTACCGAATAAGCGGTGGTGTGAGCTTTCTTCATTAGTCTGTGTCTAATATCCAAGTCTTCATTTTCAGGAACACATATCCTTCCTTTGTATCTTAGTACCTTTTCAACGTCCAAGGTGAACTTAGGAGTAATCCTACCTTTTTCGAGGTCTTCTTGCACCGTTCTCAGATAAGGGTCGAATTTAATAACGGCTTCACTTCGTCTAATAGATCAGGTACAATCTTCAATGTAGCAAACATGTTTGAGAATAGATGAATAAACCCTTGGTCAGTTGATTCATTCAGAATATCAATCACGAACTGCTCTTTATCGTAATTAAATACTCTCCCTGTGACACATGCCACAGCATTTGCACTAACTTCTTCTTGGGATTCTATCATAGCTTTCCTGCTTAGTGTGACAGCAACTACATTAGCTTTTCCTGGATGATACTGGATATCGCAATCATAATCCTTCAATAATTCTAGCCATCTTCTTTGTCTCATGTTCAACTCCTTCTGATTATAAAGATGAGTGAAACTTTTATGATCTGATTTAATCTGAAATTTCTCTCCATACAAATAATGTCTCCATATCTTAACAGCATGTACTACTGCTGCTAATTCTAAGTCATGAGTGGGATAGTTCTTCTCATGTGTCTTCAGTTGTCTTGAGGCATACGTAATTACTTGTTCTTCTTACATAAACACACATCATAAACCTAACCCAGATTCATCAGTGTACAAGGTAAATGGTTGTCCTGGGATCGAAATAGTCAAGATGGGAGCTGATATCAATTTAGCCTTTAATGTCTGAAAACACTCTTCACATTTATTGGTCCAAACAAACTTTTCTCCTTTCTTTGTCAGATTGGTAAGAGGTACGGTGATTCTAGAGTAATCTTTCATGAATCATCGATAATAACCAGCTAAACCTAGGAAACTTTTGATTTCTACAACATTCTTAGGTGCTTCCCATTCACAATGGCTTCAATCTTGCTAAGATCCACTTTAATTCCTTCAGCGGATACAACATGGCCTAAGAAAGCGACTTCATTTGGCCAGAACTCACACTTTGTAAATTTTGCGTAAAGCTTCTCTTTTCTTAGTCGCCGCAGAGTGGCTCTTAGATTTGTGACATGAGTTTCTTTGTCCTTGAAGTAGACTAGTATGTCGTCAATAAATACAAAGACTGATGTATCCAACATATCATGGAATACCCGATTCATGAGTTTCATAAAAGTTACGGGTGCATTAGTCAATCCAAAAGACATGACTAAAAATTCATATTGTCCATATCTGGTTCTGGATGCTGTTTTTGGAATATCACCTTCCTTAATCTTCAAATAATGGTATCTTGACCGAAGTTCAATTTTGGGGAACACTTTGACACCTTGCAACTGATCGAACAAGTCATCGATCCGAGGTAACGGGTATCGATTCTTGATTGTAAGCTTATTTAATTCCTGATAATCTATACACAGTCGAACGCTACTGTCTTTCTTTTTCACGAATAATATTGGCGCTTCCCATGGTGATATTGGGTTTAATATAACCCTTGTCCAGTAATTCTTGTAATTGTACCTTCAGTTCCTTCAGTTCAGGAGGAGCCATTCGATAGGGTGCTTTCGATACTGGTGCGGCTCCAGGTAAAAGATCTATAACGAACTCTGTCGCTCGGTCGGGTGGTAGTCCTGGTAGTTCTTCAGGAAATACATCTGAAAATTCACACACAACTTCAATATCCTTCATTCATGGTGCTTCCTTGGTTAGGTCAACCACGGATACTAGATACCCAATTCCTCATTTCTCGAGGCATTTTCTAGCCTTTAATGCAGAGAGAATGAGTTTTCGTTTACGAAAAAGTTTGGTTCCTGTAAAACTAAACTTTTCTCCTTCCTTGTCTTTAAATGTGAATTTTTTTTTGCACATAATAGGTTGGCAGAGTGCCAAGTTAGCCAATCTATTCCCAAGATAACGTCAAAGTCTGCCATCTCGAGTTGAATTAAGGTTACATCCAAAATCTTCTCATCGATAAGAACTGGACATGGTCCATAACCTTTGTCTAGTTCCACTTCTAATCCCATAGGTGATCGTACAAGTAGTTTGTAGTCTAAAAGTCTGAGGGGTAGATTTAACTTCTTTCCAAATGATACAGATATAAAAGAATGAGTAGCTCCAGAGTCAAAGAGTACTCTAGCGAGTAAGCCATTAATAGGTATGATACTTGTGATTTGATTTAATTTAGTCTACATGCTTACACAAGGTAGTACAAAATAAATAGTTCAGGTCATACCTGTGACCACATCAGGCGATGCGGCAGCATCCTCAGATGTAACTGCATAAACCTTTCCTTGCTGTAGCTGCTTCCTTGGCTTAGGACACTCTCTTGAATAATGTCCTACTTGATCGCAGTTAAAGCAATTAACTCCAGCACTACTTTCCTTCTGTTGAGGTTGTGCTATCAGAGTAGTCTTGGATGCAGCATTGAAGCCTTAAGTACGAAAGGGTTTCATGTCTTTGAGTTCCCTCCGTTGTATGAATTTCCATTAGGCCTTTTAATACCTCTGTTTTGAGCAAAATAACTTTCCCTCTGGCTCGATTCCAGTACTCGAGCAATCTGTACAGCTTCATTATAAATCTTCTTTTCTAGTGCCAATACATACTCATGGATGTTTCCCCTAAGTCCCATGACGAACCTTCGGGTTTTGGTATTTTCCTCCTGCATGGTAGAGGGAGCAAAGAAAAATAGTTCTTTATAACGCTGTTGATATGCGTCTATAGTCATCTACCCCTGATACAGACTTAGAAACTCCTTTTCCATTTGATCTCTGTGAGGACAATGGGAAAAAAATCAATCTTCTTGAATTGAAATTTTCAATTTGGATTTATCCTCATTTTTAAAATTGAATTTTCATATAGTTAAAGTTGTCTACCCTCATTACACTCAAACTGGGATCTGGAAAGTTCTCACTTTCAGATCCCATCCACTCATGCCAGTGGAGGGTATGAAGACTGGAGTCGCCACCTAGATAAGGTCTAGGACCTATAAATGATGTCCCTCAATGGAGGAACACTAATGACTCACGCAAATGGAACGGCTATCTTGTCTCACCAGAGGCGGGTAAGTGCCAAATTACGAGTTGGGAAGGTGTTAGGCACCCAACTCGCCCGGTTAAACCGGTCTCCCTAAATCCTATCCTTTCCTACAATTTATGAATGCTTGGGGCTATCTAAATACATTACAAGGTAGAAGGGGGAATCCTAAGTTAATTTCTAGTTCTTTGCTAACTAGGCATGGCATAAGCTGAAATTAAACAAATTAGACATGACAAATAATTACAAAATAAATTAAAGAATTAAAAGAATAGCTTAATCATACATCAAAAGAAAGGAAAAAAAGATATATAACATATGACCGAGGTTTGGGAAAATCCCAGGCCGCCTACGTATCCCTGTGCGGCGGGAATCAGGCCAAACGTAGTTTGGGTGGGTGTATACGTACCAAGTGTGTGCAAGAGAAGAGGGACGCTTCCAAAATATTGGAACGCATCCCAAGCGATGGACGCTCCCATAATCATGGAACACATCCAATGGTGAGAGATGTCCCCACCAGTGGGACCCATCTCAGTGTTGAGGTACTCCCTATCACAAGGAAGTCCTCTCGTGAGGTAATCCCATAATACATGGAACTTACCTTAATTTGAGTATGTGTGTGAAAATGATACTCCCAAAATATTGGAACACATCCGAAGGATGAGATACTCCCACAATGGTGGAACCCATCTCGGTGTACATGTATTCCTTTCCACAGGAAAATCCCTTCGCTGAGGTAATCCCATAATACATGGAACTTACCTCAATTTAACCGAGCGTAGAGCGACCAAACTCCCCCGCAGCCTACGTATCCCTCGAGACCTCTGTCTCTCCAGAATCAGGTCAAGCGTAGTTCCCATGGATTGACGAGCCATGGACACGCGTGGCAACACTCAGGAAAGGCCAAATGCCTCAGCTCCCCACACACGGAGTACACTAATATCTCACTCATATTCCACATTCGGGATGCCCAGGTGGACCGCCCGTCGGACCACCCGTCCTATGCATACGTCTACCTAATCGCAGATTTTTCATTACTATGCATTTGATACAACGGTTTCCCACACTCTTGGATCCAATCCTAGGGTTGGGTAGGCTCATTTAGGATTGGGTGGACTCATTCCAAATGAGCCCATAAGGGGTCGGACTCTTTGGAGTCCCCCCTAGCCAATCACATCGCAGGAAGTGTGTATCCTAACATAAATCTATTACAATGGAGCATTAGAGTGGGGATACATCACTTGTGGGGTAGGGATCATACATATCAGCATCAAACATTTATGAATAAATTTGATAGACATGACAAGTATTAAATATAAGCATCTGTTCTATCAAATAATCTAAGAATATAGCATGTCAGGCAATTAGAACAGTCCCCATTTCAAGAGTGTGGTCTAACAGGAAAGCATTGGTGCCAAAATCAGCTTTAATTATCAAGCTAGTTGAGACCGGATCGGGCTTGACATTCAGAGACAGACCAACTAAACTCAAACAGATTAGACCCTGCAGGGAAATCCAACTTAGCAACAAACAAAAATCAAGTCTTGCTGAAATATATTCGAACCGAACCAAATTCGACTATAAACCAACAAGAATCAACTCAACCCACACTAATTAGATTCAGCTATTAAAATAGACAAACTCAAGATAAGTTAGATCAAGAAGAAATTGGTTACATCAATAAACTAACTGGTAAAAAGTTGGTTAAAATAAAACAAAAGAAGAAAGTTACAGCAAATTAACCAATAGACGGGTTACAGTAGGGTAGTGCTTCAAATTAAAAATGGGTTTCCAACACATAGAGGTGAAAATACACTAGGGTAAACCGATTAAACAAAGTTCTAATGTAATAGAGAGAGCAAAAGTTATCCGAACTAGTAAAACAGCAAGAACTAATTAATCTGGCTATTTTGTAACAGCAAGCATGGGCCAAAACTCTAAAATAGAAAACCCAACTGAAATTGCTAAGAGATAAGAAACAAACAAGAGGGACCTACCTAACTGAAATTACTCTCTAAAAGACAAAGTAAAACCAGAACAAAACTGCAAATAGCATTGTACAGAAAGGTATGAACAAATAAACAAATCCCTTTTTCCCATATAAAAAAAACCCTCTTTTAGCCTTAACCGAACCCAAAATGACTCAAACAACATTCAAATTAATGATAAACATCATTGAGAAAATCAGAAACCAGAACGGAGAGGAAGAGAGAAAGCCCCATTGATTGCCTACCCTGCCCCAATGACTAAATATACCTGAGAGATACTAAGGAGAATAAAAAAATAAGGAAAAAAAAGCAAAACTACCAACTGTTATAGTGAAGTAGATCATGAGGAGATTCAATTTTTAAAAGTAAGATAGGAGTTCCCACTCCTAACTCATACCAACTTATTAAAATAAACTCAGGTTAAGATAGAAATTCAAAGAAAAGCAGCAAGCAAAAGAACCACAGATTTATACATAGATCAATTCAAGATGAAATGCAGTAAACTAATTCAAAGGAGTTGTAAACCAATTTCAAAGAATGGATTTGAGAATTACCTTTGCTAATCCTTCTTCTTCTTCTTCTTCTTGCAATGATAATTCCCTTTTCCTCCGTTCCTCAGCTGCTACTTTACTTTAGCCACAGACTCAATATCATCTAACCATGGGAGTGCAACAAGCATCCGAAGCTTCAAGGCGAACTCTTGTATGCTCTCTTTCGAAAACACCTCTGCTGCAGATGATTGAACCCCAGAAATTCAGAGGGTCTCTCTGATTTGAGCTCCAATCACTCTCACACTCTTCTTTAATCTCAAGCCTAGCCCTGTCTGATCCAACCGTCGGCCTCACCTTTACTTTTCAGTCCTATGCCAACGGCCCAAAAATCAGAGAAACCCTTCTCAGATCTCCCTCACTTCCTTGCGGCATCTTCTCTCACTTTGATATTTTCTCTCTTCTCTGGTAACAGTAAACCAGTGACTCGAACCTATTCCATCTCTCTCTTAGAACCCTTTCCTGAAACCCCTCTGAGAAACCCTAAAGCAAACCCTGAAATCCCCATACCATTCCCGATCATCCTAGCCGCCGATAGCTTTAGTGGTTCACTCTACTTCCTTTCCCTCATTTCTCCTGGCCGACCACAAGCTCTCCTGGATTTTTTTTCTTCCTCTCACAAACCCCCCTCTTCTCTCCTCTCCTTCTGGTCTGTCCGCCCCCTTTTATTTTTTTTTTCACCTTCTTGTACCCATCGGTCCCTCCAAATGAGGGTTCTTCGGTAGCTGGAAAGGAGGGACCTCCTTATGAGCTGTCGATGGCTGATGAGGTCGAGGCGGTTGGAGAGAAGCATTTCTGGCAGGTTTTGGGGGAGGGAGTTCGGGGAGGAGGGGTGAGGTGTCGACCTCTCCTCCTTCCCTGCAACTCCCTTCCTCACCGCCTCTCTCAATCTCTCTGTTTTTTCCTCTTTTCTTCCCCTCCCCCGATTTCATCCCCCTTTTTTTTATTGATTTTTTTTTCTTTTTGGTACCTGATCCCTTCTTTTTAGGGATCTGGGCCGTTTGTTTGTTGTTTATTCTTTTTTTCTTTTTTTATCCCTTCTTTAGGGATCCAGATTGTTCCTTTTTTTTCTCTTTTTTTTTCTTTCTTTTTTTTTTTTTTTGTACCCAAACTACCCCCCACCCTTTTTTCATTTTACACGAAATATATATATACACACCAAATTTTTCATTGTTAAAATTATTATTATTTTTTAATTTAATAATTTTTTTATATACCCCTCTCATTTCGTATGGTACCCCAATGAAAGCGGGGATCCCCGCAGGGGCGAAAAACTGGGTGCTGACAATCTCTAAAACTCCTGGGAAAATACTTCTCGAATAAAGCTTCTTTATAGATAGTGTAAGCACCCATTTTTGCCACCCTCTGCATAAGTGAATCAATATGGTAGGTTTCTGGCCTTTAACCCAAAGGTTGGTGATTCTCTAATGAACCCCATAGTAGGGTCATAGGCTATTACCTACTTGGATGAATAGGTCATGAAATTATCTTCGAAATGAGACCGAAATCATCAAATTCTGACGTCAAACAAGGAAGATATCGTAGTTTGAAAATGCAAGGGCATTTACAAAATTATTGTATCATGCATGCATTATTATTCAAACTTCAAGACATCATATCTTGGTCATCTGATATCAGAATCAGATGATTCAAAGGCCAATATTCCTTATCTTCAGTCATCTTCAAAGTGGACGTGAAAAATATCGGATAGAAGTCACCAGTGGGCCCCATGCAAGCTTTCATGCAAAATTATCGTTAGAACTTCAAAGCTTCATATCTTTGTCGTTCTACATCGGATTCAGATGATTCCAAGGCCATTATTCTTCATTTGTGATGTTCTATAAAGTAGATGTAAAAAAAAATACCAGGTAGAAGTCACCAGTGGGTCCCATGCAAGATTACACATGGAAATGGTTATTTAATCTTTAGAAATTCATGAGTTGGCCATTTCATTTCCAAATGAGATGATTCAAGTTCCAATATTCTTTATTTTTAATGTTTTACAAAGTGAACGTAGAAAATTTGGAATATATGCTATCAGAAAATTCCATATGGGGTGACAGAAATGGACTATAAAATGTCAACCTTAGTCCAAACCAACTTAATCCCGCTTAGTCTAACTTAGCTCGGCCCAGTTCAGACCAATCCAGACCAAGTTATGTCAGTCCATATGCATGCATTTCTTTTATATATGTATAATGTATAATATATTATTGTATATAATACATATATACATCTTATGGATATATTATATGTATTAATACATTTATATATATATATATATATATGTATACATATATAGATTTATATATCTTATGGTTATATTATATGTATTAATACATATATATATATATATATATATATATATATATATATATATATATATATATATATATATATATATATATATATATATATATATATATATATATATATATATATATATATAGGAAAGAGAGAGGAAAGTGAGGCCGTGGAAAGAGAGAGAAAAGAGAGACCATAGGAAAGAGAATGGGAGAGAAAAAAGGAAAGAGAGAGAAAAAAAAGAAAAAAAGAAAGAAAACGTGAAAGAGAGAGGGAGAAAGAAAAAAAAAAGGAAGGAAAGAAAAAGGAAAGAAAAAAAGAAAAAAAGGAGAAAAAAAAGAAAAAGAAAAAAGAAAATGTTTTCTAAGAAAGAAAACGTGAAAAGAGAGGGAGAAAAGAAAAAAGGAAGGAAAAGAAGGAAAAAGAAAAGGAAAGAAGAAAGAAAGGAAAGAGAAAAGGATTTTTCTAGAAGAAGGAAGGAGAGAAAGGAAAGAGAGAAGGGGTTTTCTAGAAGAAAAAGGAGAAAAAGGAAAGAAAGGAAGAAGAAAGAAACGTGGGAAGGAAGAAAAGAAAGGAAAGAAGAAAAAATGAAAAAAAAAAAGGATTTTTTAGAAGAAAAAAAAGAAAATGAAGGAAGAGAGAAGAAGGAAAGAGGAGGAGAGGATTTTCTAGAAGAGGGAGAGATAGAGAATGTGTGGAATAGAGAGGGAGAAGAGAAAAAGGAAGGAAAAGAAGAAAGGAAAGAAGAAAAAGGAAGAAAAAAAGTTTTTTTAGAAAAAAGAAGAAAGGAAAGAAGGATCTTCTAGAAGAGGAGAGAAAAAGTATAAATAGGCAAGAGAAGAGAGAGGAACAGGGGCTTTTTCAGACCATAGAGAGAGGAGAACATGGGTGAGGGAGAGGGAAACGTGAGTGAGAGAGAGAAAACGTGAGAGAGGCAGAAAGAAAGAGAGAGAAAAGAGAAAAGAAAGAAAAGAGAAGAAGAAAAGAGAAAAAGAGAAGAGAGAGAGAAGCAGAAGAGAGGAGAAGGAGGATTCACATTCAAAGGGGGTTGATACAACCTCCAATCACCCTTCATCAACGGTTTCGCTCGATTTGAGCCCAAGGTTAGTACTCTAAACAAATTTAGAGGTCGTTAGAATGCTCGAATCTCAATTTTGCTTGAAAAATGCTAATTTCCATGAAATCTCAATCATGAATGCTCTATTACATGCTTGTTAATTATAGGATGCCTATGTCTAACATTTTTCATGAATGATAATTTGTCTAAGCTATTCAATGATGAATTTTTGAATGATATACAATGATGTTTGATGTTTTTTGCAAATTTCATAAAGTGGTTTTCTGATATGAAAATTCTAGATTTAGGGTTCAAACTTAGGACGTACATCATATGTATTTTTTCTAAGCTTTTGAACCCCAAACTTTTATGGGAGTCTCTCTGATATGTTAGAAGACTACCCTAAAAATTTTGTTCCATTTGGAATTGGGAAAATATATCAAAAAATTTGTCTTTAACATTGCTATTTTTCTCGAATGTTATGCAATCCTCTATCAGAAAGTCTCTAGACAAAGGCCTTATGGCCATAATCAGAAAATCCACTTAACATGAACATTTTAGACATGAAAGTCTTCTAAAAAATAAAATTGGTTTCATATTTTTTCCATTTTTTTTTTTTTGAATTGATATCAATTTTTAAGTGCATAGTGCTCTGATTTTGAATCTGTCATGATGTACTGATTTGCATGATTGAAAAGAGTCATTTTTCACAAAGAAAATATACTGTTTTAACTTGTTTTTCTTATTGAAATTTTATATCAGACAGTTATCTACATAGATATATGTCTTTATTTAATTTTCATTAAGAATAGAATTTTATTTGGAATTTATGGTGCAACTGATCAAAAATCTGGAACAGATTTGATCAGTGCACATGTTCGGTCTTAGGGCATATCTTTGACCTGTGTTTTCTTTCTGTTGGGATTCAAATCCTTCATATAAAATATAATATATTAAGTCATCTTTCTATGAAAAAAAATTGAGCTTGATTTGAGTTTCAAAAGACCTACTTATGGTCATTATTGTATAATGTGATAAATCTGAATACAGTTCATAGTTTTGTCCATTGTCTGGAACCTTGTGTCACAATTTTCACAGTTTTGAGTCATTAATCTTCCCAAATTTCTTCATAAAAATTATAATTTTTTCAAAGAACATTGAACATATGTTTGTTTTGATAATTTTGCACTTTTCAAAAAAAGTTTCATTGATGTCTCATTCATTATAACATCAATGATTGTTTAAATGAATTCTGCCATATTTGGATAAATGGTTATATTTGGAGCATTCATATGCTTTGTTTGGATTGTGCATACCATGTTTTCTACATTCCATGTGTTGCTATTTTTGGTAGAATAGATAAATTTTTATCATATTTTAGCAAAATCTTAATTTTTTTAAGTCTTACTATGCTTTGAAAATAGCATATAAGATTTTTCCTTTTTTTTTGAAAAATTCATGTCATATATGTATTCTAAGATTGGTACTTACCATATTGATATATAGATGCATATTAGATCTTGCATATTAGATCTTTCCATATTAGATCTTGTCATGCTTAGATCTTGCCATATTAGATCTTGCCATATTAGATATTACCATATTAGGTTCTTGTCTTATTTGCAATACATGCCATATTAGGGAGATTTTCATAATCTTATTATATGATATGATAGTTACCATAAATATCATACTTATCATGCTTACAATATTCCTTTTTTGGTAATAATTTAATTTATGTTGCACCCTAGTTGAACTGCCATATCTGTACACTTAGCAAACATATTAGGGGTGGGGACGTGCATTTAGGCACCCACATTCTTGGGAAGGGCATAATGGAAATAATAAAAATCTTAATAAAGAAAGAGAATGCTTTGCCAAACCTTCCAAAATTATAATTCAGGATAAAAAAGGATAATTCAGGACGATTCTGCCCATCGATAAACCCTAAACCTAGAATAGGTTCTCAATCTTAAACCTAGAACAGGTTCTCACATTCTAACCTAGAACAGGTTATCCATGCCCAAACTACACGGATTCTGATTCCTAGGGCAAACCCTAAGATACGTAGGCCATTTGGGAGAAACTCAAATTCGGATCCAAACCTTAGTCCACTTGGACTATCCATAGATCCACTAGGATATTTATCCATATTCCAACCCAGATAGGGTTATCCATATTCCAACCCAGATAGGGTTACCTACATTTTGACTCAGATAGGGTTATCCACATTTCAACCGAAAAGGGTTATCCATATTTTGACCCAAATAGGGTTATTCTTAGATCCACTAGGACTATCTATCAGTCCACATGGACTATCCAGATCCTAACCCATAGGGTTTCTTATCCATTCAAGCATAAACTTCAACTTGAACAATAAACTTAATCATGCACAAGCATAAATCACAACCATAAACTTTAATCACACCTGAACTACGATGGTGAACCTGATTTTCAAAATAATTCCGTAATACGTAGGCAATCTGATGGATACAGATTCGGTTCAATGATATCAAACCACTTGGTTTGGTTTGGTTTAACAAATAGAGTCTAGCATAGGAAAGGTATAGGAGACCGATTTCGATCTGGCGGTTTGGGTGCCTAACCCCTTTCCATAATCGTAACCTGATGCTTACCCAATCTCTGATGGACCAGAAATCCAATCTAAGGGTCATGAGTCAATCGAAGTTTTACCTTGGGGCGATATTTCACATTTCTAAGGTCCTAGACCTTAATCTAGGTGGCGACTTCTAAGATTTCCATCTTTGTCCTCACAGTGGCAACTCCACTGGGGATATAAACGTCAAACTCCTAAATGAAAACTTTTCTTGTGTGAATTGGATGCTAGATTTTAGGATACTATATTTATGCTTGTATAATATTGCCTTAGGGGGAATGGGTTCAGTCACACATTCGTGCGAGTAGCCGAACCGGATCCCATGCATATGGGGCAGCCCGCTAGGCGAAACACACAGCATTGGCCTGTACTTTGTGAGACCACGACCGGCGAGCAGCCTCTAACGAGCGTTTCTTGGGTCTGCCTGAGAATGCGTTATGCTACTCCACGTCGCTTGGATCCTTGCAGCATAGTATATAAAGGGATTGGGGGCCCATTATTCATCGTGCATTCGGTGATAGGTTACCCCATCCTTGTCAAGGTGCTTTTTTCTGTCCTAACCCAGATTGTAGCCCAATGTTTGTTATTTTTTGGTTCATCCCTGAACCGACCCAGTAAAATCGGCTTAACCATGACATCCATGTTCGAGACGTCGAAGTTCTGCCCGTTTTTGTCCTCGATTGGTCAACATGGAATCTACACGATGTGCATCTTGAACTCTCACCCATTGGGAGTATAAGGTATGTATACACCTGTTCTACATCATAGTAGACGGTCACCATACATCTTCCATTAAGTAAGCTCGATGTGTCGAATCTCTCATTGTTAACACATTGATTCCAAAAAAAACGAGCAAAAAATCCCTGTCAAGACTTAGATACCATGGTCAAGAAGAAATTTACTAGTTTGTTCATCTATGAACCACTTTTACTAACCATCCCTAATAAGGACGATGGATTAATATATCCATTTCAATTTCATCGAATTTAGTAATCCAATTGGCCAGACCTTGGTACCACTGATTGTCACACTCCAATTCCGCACTGTTCAGAATGGTGTGATGAACCACTAATAACTAACGGTTCAACCAGGATCTCGAATAGGCTGTGTCCGTTTGTTTAAACCATACACTTCCACAATCATAATCAGAGTAAATACACAATAGCGGAAGTCTTAATATTAAATGAACTGAGAATCTAAATGTGATAATCATAAATAAAATATCCAATTATCTTGCATTGACTAAGTCATAAGTAAATAAAAATATCAAATTACATTTCCTCATTAATCCAAATAAAAATCTAATCGAAAACGCATGAGTTGCACTCGGATGACGAGTCATGCGTCTCTACTATATCTTCTGCGTCCATCGCCGCAACATGTCGGTATGCGGGAGCACTCATATAGTCTTCCACAGTCATACTTGCATCATTAACTAAAAATATTCTAATTCAAAAAGGGTGAGCACACATCACGACTCAGTGAGCAAACAAAACAATGCAACAAACATATGCATGCATTCAATTCATAACTGTGGTCTGGTATATAAGTTTGCAATGTGCTATAGAAAGGTTCAGAGGCCGCCTCACCTCTATACACGAGTGTGTGGAGCCACCCAATGAATATCGGCATTGCCGTCCCATATGCACCCACCATGGATAAATATACACCCAATGGAAACGGCATTGCTGTACCGGCTGGCCATACCAATACGTAAGCCCCTATTGGCGAGGGCTTACAAACTGGGTTCGCAACTAACCAATCCTAATGTCAAACAATGTATCCAAGGCCTCACTCCAACATCCCTCAATACACCCATAGAGATAGAGCTAGGGTCTGGTGACCAGGACACACCACAATGTCACGTCCCCCCTGAGCCCCTACAATGTATTAGTTCTGCTAAGGTAATGGTGATACGACGATGTTAGTGGACAAGACTTGAGTAGAGATAGAGCTAGAGTCTGGTGACTAGGACACACCTCGATATCATGTCCTCCCCCTGATGCCCTACTCGCATCAAATACACTAACCATACACAAACATTCACATGCCTATTCCTAACATCACGATCATCATCATGTTATAAACATACAAAATTAAATATGCATGAACAATAATAGCAGGAATAGAAGCACATTACAATCATACAATCATAAAATCATACAAGGCATTGGTCTCAATAAACGAAAATAGTTTATTATTAGCCAATTAGTTTAGGTCTTGTTCCCTCACCTTTGCTTAAGTGTAGATCCTCTTTCAAGCTTTAAGAATCACCTTTATATCACTAGGAAAACCTAACAAGTCGATAGATTTTAATTAGAATTAATTCCAACAGTTTTAAGCTTGCTGTAAAGCTAGGGTGGCAAGATGGGTCGCAGGATGGGTCGTAGGTATCTGAGACCCCAGGGTATAGGGTCGGTCATAGGGTCAGTTACCTATCGACCCTATGTGCGACCACAACCTCCCTGGACTTCCCGAAAGCATGGGGTCGATCCTATACTCTCGTAGGTCCATTCTAAGAATGTTCAATGGCCCATAGCTATGTCTTTTACATACTTTCTATTGCCTATGATGATTACCTTCATGGATTCCTTCGGAACTCATCCATGGGTAGATGATTTGGGTTTCTCCCAACCCTAACTTCTTCATAAACTATTCTTAGGGTCTTACATAGTTCATGGAGAATGTATTCATACCTTAGGGTTGCTGAGATTTAGAGAGATCTCTGAATTCCTTCTCTTTAGTTGTCTTCTCAAATTCTCCTTCTCTTCTTCTTCTCCTCCTTCTCTTCTCTTTCTCTCACTATCAATTAGGGTTTCAAATGGAGTGAAAGAGGCTAAGGGACGTCCTATTTATAGAGGAAAACCTCCCAAAATCCGTCCCAACGAGTTTAGGAAAGGTTCCCTTTGAATTAGGAAAGTTTTCTAATTTTCAGTTTCTATCAGTCTTCCTAGGGTCGATGCTAGGGTCGCCGAATCCGTCGACCCTAGGGTCTCAAGTCATCCAACCCTAGGACCTGAAAACCATGGGTTGGATTCTATTGAGGTGGGGGTCGACCCTACCTATTTAGGCATGCGACCCTACCCTCCATTTACTGTTTTTGGGTCAATTTCATACATGGTCTTGTGATTTCCTTCACGTACTTGGTCCATGTGGCTCGACCATAATAGATGGACCTGGTACAAGGTGGTAAGACTGATTAGTTCGGTATGGGTCTTACAACTCCCCCCTGCTTATTAAAAATTTTGTCCTCAAAATTTGTACATACCTTTCGAGTCGAAAAGATGAGGGTATTGCTTTCGCATAGCATTCTCTTCTTCCCATGTGATCTCTTCTATATCTCGACTTCTCCAGGTGACTTTGACATAGTATATGTCACGATTACGTAGACATTGAACCTTTCGACCGGTGAATTCAGTTGGTGCTACTTCGAACGTCAAATCATCAGTTAAGTCTGGTGGATCTGCTGTCAAAACGTGCGTCGGATCTCTGACGTACTTCTTTAATAAGGAGATATGAAATACATCATGCACCCTTGAGATAGATCGTGGTAGGGCTAACTGATAAGCCACTTTTCCACATTTGGCTAGAATCTCATATGGCCCGACATATCTTGGACTTAATTTCTCTTTCTGTCCGAACCGTTTCAAACCTCGCATAGGTGATACTTTCAGAAATACCTTATCACCTACGGCAAATTCAAGGTCTCGGCATCGAGTATCTGCATACTATTTTTGACGATTCTGAGCTGTCACACCCTAATTCTGAACCAACCAGAATGGTGTTAGTGAACCGTCATAGAACCAATGGTCCACACCAGGATCTCAAACAGACCATGTCCCCTCATACAAACCCATTGCACGTAACCACAATCAGAATATAAATAACACAGCGGAAGTCTTTAAATAAATGAACTGAGGATCTATTGAAAAATTAAATAGAATATCCAATTATTCAAATCCAAACATAAAATATAATATCCTTACATCCACTTAATCTAACTGAAAATACTGGAACAAATAAATAAAAATCCAATCAAAGGTACACACAGAAAGGGCACTCGCATGAAGCGTCATGCTCGTCCTCTCCTGTCTGTACACCCAGAGCAGCAACATCACTATACGCCGGAGCGTTCATGTAGTCATCCACCATGTAACCTGCATCAACATCTAAAAACAATGTATATACAAAGGGTGAGCTCACAACTTAGCTCAGTAAGACAATCAGACAGTTTCACAATATTATGCATGAGTAACAAACATTTTATGTTGTGGTCTGGTTTAAGTTTGCAATGTGCTATAGAAAAGTTTGGTGGCCCCCACACCTCTATACACGAGTGTGTGGCACCTCATGGATCACACCCCCATTGGCCCACATGCACCCATCATGGAATAGAGATAGAGCTAAGATATCCTTGTACCTCCCCTGATGCTCTACCCATACCAGTACCTAAGCCCCTACTAGCCAGGGCTTGCAAATTGGACTCGCAACTAACCAATCCTATATGTCATCAATGTAGGCTCTATCCCAGCACAGCCGTCTACGGCATAGAGATAGAGCTAAGACATCCCCGTACCTCCCCTGATACCCTATCCGCAACTAACGTACTAAGATAGAACAATACGCAGGTAGACCCTATCCCAACATAACTCCCTACGGCATAGAGATAGAACTAAAGCATCGTGGACAAGCCAGCGTCGACCTCAGAGACCACAGTGCCACATAACCATGGCGAGGCCAGCATCAACATCGGAGACCACCGTACCACGATCTTCCCCTGATGCCCCACCCGTACCAAGCATGTTAAGATAGAATACTACAAAAATTGCCAGTGTGAGGAATGATCCCAGGCCCATGCCCCATTCCACACACCAACGAAAACAATCACATGCCTAACAATCACATCATATCAATGCATGAACAATAATAATAACTGAAAGTAAAGGATGGCATGTGAATATGCACAAACATCACATCTTATATATTCAGGTTATTAACAATGAATTACTGTCCATTAATTATTAGGGTTTTGGTCAGATTCTCTTACTTGACGCTCGTTTGTTGACTTGCTCCACGTCGCAAGATCCAAACAAAAAGTCACAAAGTCCTACAATATTATTAGGGTTTCATTAGAATAGTTTCTTAGGGTTTCACGTTGGTCGAAAACCAACAAGGTTACAAAATACACTCACAGAGCTGACCGGTGGCATGTACCGGTTGCAGCTCTGTGGGGAAAACTGGTGACCGATATGGTCAGTCGGTCCCCACAGACCAGCCCCTCGGAAGGTACCGGTGGCAACGTACCGGCCGCACAGTGTGCAACCGGTATAGTCGACCAGTATGTCTCCGAAGACCATACTTGGGTTTTTCCACTGCCATCGATCAATCTCTATGGATATTCAATCAATCTCTATGGATTTCCAGGGTTTCTCCTATCCATTCTAAGTCTGAGCTTTGAGTTAAAGTTATCTCCAACTCATTAAAGTCTAGTTTCGATGAATATCATCTCGGAACTTGAATCTAGGGTTTGACGGCAAATTTAGGGTTTTAAGGTCCAGTTAGGGTTTTAGATCAATACCTACTTTGCATGGTATTGATCCACCCCTATAACTATCCTAGTTTCATAGGGTAAGAAGAGTGGTTAAAACACTTACCGTTGACTGGCGTAACGTGAGCGTCGTCGAATGGTAATGGCGGTACCTCCTTCTTCTTCCTAGCTCCTTTTCCTTTCCAACCTCCTTCTTTTCTCTAGGGTTTGTGAGAGACAATGGAAAGGATTTGAGGAGGTTTAAGGGTGTTTATATAGGCAAGAATTAGGGTTTAGTAACCCTATTAGGATTAGGAAAGTCTTAGGATTCGAAATCAGGAAAGTGGGACCCGCAGAAGTTAATTTCTGGATCTCCGCACTCAGCTGCGTAGAGCTGACCGGTCGACCGGTACCAAGACCGGTACCATCGACCGGTCAACATAAAATAACATCTATTTGACCATCTTTGATCCGATTTTGTACCTGTTTGTCATCCGCTCGTCCCGTCTGGCCCGGTGATGATCGGAAGACCTGCTACGACATAAAACCAAGGTTTAGACCGGGTTTACGGAGTGCGGTCTTACAACTCCCCCACCCTTAAAAGAAATTTCTTCCCAAAATTTGCATGTAGGTCTCACAACTCCCCCACCCTTAAAAGAAATTTCGGCCTTGAAATTTGAACGTACCTTGATCGCCGAAAAGATTAGGATACTCCTTCCTCATTGCACTCTCCTCTTCCCAAGTAATTTCTTCGACATCTTGGCTTTTCCAATTCACTTTCACATAATGAATATCCTTGTTTCGAAGTTGTTGTACCTTTCGACTTGAGAGCATCGCAGGTACCACCTCAAAGGTTAAGTCTTCAGTCAAGTCTGGAGGATCAGCGGTCAAGATGTGCGATGGGTCTCTGACATACTTCTTCAATAATGATACATAAAACACATCATGAACACTTGACATAGATGGTGGTAGAGCCAATTGATATGCTACATTACCACGTCTGGTCAATATCTCGTATGGTCCCACATACCTGGGGCATAGCTTCCCCTTCTTACCAAACCGTTTCAAACCTCACACCGGTGATATCTTCAAGAATACTTTGTCACCCACTGCAAACTCCAGATCTCGACGTCGATTATCCGCATAGTGCTTCTGTCGAAGTTGAGCTGTCTTTACTCTTTCCTTGATCTGATCAATCACTCGACAAGTTTCTTCAACAAACTCAGGTCCTACAATTCTTCTTTCTCCCACCTCGTTCCATAACAGAGGTGTACGACACTTCTTCCCATAGAGTGCTTCATATGGGGCCATCTGAATTGTAGCCTGATAGCTGTTGTTATAAGAAAACTCGATAAGTGATAGTTTCTCATCCCAAGCTCCCTTGAAGTCTAATGCACAGGCTCGGAGCATGTCTTCTAAAATTTAAATAGTTCGTTCTGACTGCCCGTCCGTCTGAGGGTGAAAAGCTGTACTGAACTTCAACTTTGTTCCCATAGCTTTTTGTAATCCTTTCCAGAACTTTGATGTAAAATGGGGATCTCTGTCAGATACTATACTCTCTGGGACGTCATGAAGTCTGACTATATTATCAACATATAACTTGGCCAGCTTCTCCATGGTATACTGAGGTCTGACCGCAATAAATCGAGTTGTCTTGGTGAGTCGGTCAACTATAACCCAAACTGCATCCACTGACCTTGGTGTCAAAGGTAGGCCAGTGACGAAATCCATAGTGATACAATCCCACTTCCATGCAAGTTTCGGTAATGGCTGTAGTAAACCTGCGGGTCTCTGCCTTTCTGCTTTAACTTGTTGACAATTCAGACATTGGAACACAAAACGAGCTATATCTGTTTTCATACCCCTTCACCAATATAGTCTTCTTAAATCATGGTACATTTTGGTACTTCCTGGATGTACCGAATATGGTGTGTAATGAGCTTCAGTAATAACTTGATCTCTGATATTGCAGTCTTCACTCTCAGGTATACATAACCGTCCACGATACTTGAGTACCTAGTCTGAATCCAAGGTAAAGTCAGGATTTCTCGTACCCTTCTCTAAATCTTCTTGCACTATCTTGAGATGTAGATCCTGTAGGATTGCTACCTTGACTTCATCAACTAGATCCGGTGAGATCATCAAAGCTGCGAACATCATGGTGAACTTATGAATTAAGCCTTGCTCAACTGGATCTTCTGCAGTCTCTATTATGTGTTCTTCATCATTTTCCATTGAACTTGAGGCTGTAGCACACAATGCAGCATTTGTACTTGGCCCGGCCTCAGGTTTCGATGCCCACTTTCTGCTTAAGGCGTCAGCCACAACATTTGCTTTGCCCGGATTGTACTAGATGTCACAATCATAATCTTTTAACAATTCCAGCCATCTCCTCTGTCTCATATTCAGATCCTTCTGAGTGAAAAGATAAGTTAAGCTCTTGTGATCTGACTTAATCTGAAACTTCTCACCGTACAAGTAGTGTCTCCAAGTCTTTATGGCATGTATAACTGCTGCTAGCTCCAAATCATGCGTCGGATAGTTTTTCTCATGCTCCTTTAACTGTCTTGATGCATAAGCGATCACCTGTTCTCCTTGCATCAATACACACCCGATTCCCAATCCTGAAGCATCCGTATATAAGGTAAACGATACGCTTGGTTCTGGGATGGTCAAGATAGGTGCAGAGACTAGTCTTGACTTCAAAGTCTGAAAGCACTTCTCACACTCATCTGTCCATATGAATTTTTCCCCTTCTTGGTCAATCTGGTGAGTGGAACAGCGATCCTAAAGTAGTCTTCCACGAATCTTCTATAATAACCAGCCAACCCAAGGAAACTACGAATCTCCGCAACAGATTTTGGTGCTTCCCATCCTACTATAGCAGCTATCTTACTTGGATCAACCTTGATACCGTCTTTAGATACTACATGGCCTAAGAAAGCCACTTCCTTCAGCCAAAACTTGCACTTCTTGAACTTAGCATACAGCTTCTCCATTCTCAGCCGTTGTAGGGCTGCTTTTAAGTGTGTTGCATGAGCCTCTCTGTCCTTTGAGTAGACCAATATGTCATCAATGAATACAATGACCGAAGTGTCCAACATATCATGAAACACTCAGTTCATCAGTTCCATGAACGACGCTGGAGCATTGGTCAAACCGAACGACATAACTAGAAACTCATAATGCCCATACCGTGTTCTGAAAGCAATCTTCGGAATATCTCCGGCCTTGATCTTCAGTTGGTGATACCCCGTTCGGAGATCAATCTTCGAGAAAACAAACCTTTGCACCCTGTAACTGATCGAATAGATCGTCGATCTCAGGCAAAGGATACCGATTCTTGATAGTCAACTTGTTCAGCTCACGGTAGTCAATGCATAGCCTTACACTTCCGTCCTTCTTCTTGACAAATAGTACAGGTGCTCCCCAAGGTGATATGCTAGGTCGTATGAAACCCTTATCCAACAATTCTTGTAACTGGGTCTTCAACTCCTTTAACTCGGTAGGGGCCATCCTGTATGGTGCTTTAGACACCGGCGCCGAACCTGGCATAAGGTTTATCACAAATTCTGTAGCCCTGTCTGGTGGTAAACCTGAGAGATCCTCTGGAAATACATCCAGAAACTCTCGTACCACATCTAGGTCTTCCATCTTTGGCACCTCAGCAGTGATGTCGACTACAGATACTAGATACCCCACTCCCCCCTTCTCTAAGCATCTTTTAGCTTTTAGGGCAGAGAGAATCAGCTTCTGCTTCCTAGGTAACTTGGTCCCAGTGAAGCTATACTCCCTTCCCTTTTCGTCTGTAAGCACAAGCTTCCTCTTACCACATAATAGAATAGCCGAATGATGGCCTAGCCAATCCATTCCCAAGATGACATCAAAGTCTGCCATCTCGAGTAGTACCAAACTTGCTTCTAAGTCTCGGCCCTCAATACATACTGTACATGGTCCATAATATTCAGTCAAGGCCACTTCAACTCCTAGCGGAGAGCGAACTATCAAGCTTGGGTTCAAGTGCTTGATTGGTAACTCCATTCGCTTTCCAAAGGAAATAGAAACAAAAGAATGCGTGGCCCCAGAGTCAAAGAATACTCTGGCAGGTATACCAGCTACATTTACAATTCTTAAAATTTTTATTGTAATTTCCTGTGTTTGATTTGTTTGAAGAGTGCGGGGGTTACGTAAGTCCTCCTCCCCAAGTTTTTGGGTGAGTTCGAGGATTTTTCCCAAAAAACTGTCGTTATGCTGCCGGAATTTTGACAAAATCTAACATTTTTCTTCTTGTTTTTTTTTGTTTTGCAGTTTAAATGGCTCCACGACGTGCTCTTGGAAAGCGTCCTCATGGCTCGAGCGTACGCACTCCTCAGCCACCAGCTCCACAGCTCGATGAACTGTGGTTTCGTTCTGAGGCGGCACAAGCTCGTTTCCCATGGTTTGATAGCAAAAACATAGAGTCTGGGCGGCGAGTTAACTTGGAACAGTTGCACAGATTTGATGTGCAAGTAGCTTTTGACAAGCTTGGGTGGGTGTCTGTCATCTCTTACACAGAGACCACTCGTCCCAGCCTGTTTAAGCATTTCTATGCTAACCTGGAGCTTCATGGGAATATCGACGATCCCAATCAGAGGAGGGACTTGCGCATCTCCAGCTTTGTCAAGGGTGTCCATATTTCCTTCAACACTCATCAGTTGGCTGACCTGCTAGGGGTTCCAAATGATGGAGATCTAGTGTATTGCCCTCCAAAGGTGAAGGGCTATCTTAGCGAGGATTTACGCTGAGAGATAGCGGAGCAGATACTGAACCCTAGGGCTCCTATGAAGGCTGCTAGTCTGAAGCCCTTGGCTCGGGTTTACAGTCGCATCATCCAGCACAACATTGTGCCTCAGAGCAGCCACTACAGTGAGTTATCTCAGCTCACTCAGTACATCACTTACTGCGTCTGCACAGGGGAGCGGGTCTCTCTCCCTTACCTCATCATCTGAACCATGCATCAGGTGACTCTGGCTGATCAAGCCAGTAACCTTCCATACGGTCGTCTCATCACATCCCTTCTGCGCCGCCTAGGAGTGAGCATGAGAGGCGAGGTGGCTGTTGAGGACACCATGACCTCCGACATCGACTGGGATGCCATTCTGAGGATGCAGATGGATAATCTACCTGTTAGCGATGACGAGTTGGAGGCTCGCCCTCGTCCACTCAGGAGGGTAGCAGCCGCAACAGCAGCAGCCAATGCGGCATATGCAGCAGAGGCTGGGAGTGATGATGACGATGATAGGGCAGAGGGTGTACCAGCGCCAGCTCCACAGCCTATACCTGTAGCACCACCGTCTACATCTATAGCTGGACCATCTCATCCCCCCCAGACCCAGTGTTGAGCATGTTCACAGAGATCAGGGACACCCAGAGGGTCATTCTAGAGTCTCAACGAGAGATGGGTCAGGAGTTGGGACGTCTGGCTCGTAGCTTACGGGTGACACAGGACCAGGTACACTGGCTTAGGGTCGCTTACGAGCGAGATTATGACATAGAGGACCCTATTCCTCCTAGGCCCCCTACCCCATGATTGTCCCTTTTATTTTCTTCTCTTTTGACTGTTTATATAACAGGGTAACTGTCTGGTTTGTGGACTGTACCCTATAGCACTATTTCATTTGATACCCACTTTTTCTGATTAATGAAAGTTTTTATGGTTCACCCTAGCTAGTGTATGTGCAAATGTTAAATTTCATATTTAATATAGTATATTATGCTCATTCTTAGTCCGTCTCAGGTATCAAACAATGCTTAGGGTGTGTTTGTATTAAGATTTTTAAATTTTCCTAACTCAGTTCATCGACTTAGTTAAGTGCAATATGGTCTGTAGACAGAGCCCGAGCGCTCTGATACCAAGTTGTCACACCCCAATTCTGAACCAACCAGAATGGTGTGAGTGAACCATCATTGAACCAACGGTCCACACCAGGATCTCAAACAGACCGTGTCCCCTCATACAAACTCATTGCACGTAACCACAATCAGAATATAAATAATACAGCGGAAGTCTTTAAATAAATGAACTGAGGATCTATTGATAAATTAAATAGAATATCCAATTATTCAAATTCAAACATAAAATATAATATCCTTACATCCACTTAATCCAACTGAAAATACTGGAACAAATAAATAAAAATCCAATCAAAGGTACATGCAGAAAGGGCACTCGCATGAAGCGTCATGCTCGTCCTCTCCTGCCTGTACACCCAGAGTAGCAACATCACTATATGCCGGAGCGTTCATGTAGTCATCCACCGTATAACCTGCATCAACATCTAAAAACAATGTATATACAAAGGGTGAGCTCACAACTTAGCTCAGTAAGACAATCAGACAGTTTCACAATATTATGCATGAGTAACAAACATCTTATGCTGTGGTCTGGTTTAAGTTTGCAATGTGCTATAGAAAGGTTTGGTGGCCCCCGCACCTCTATACACGAGTGTGTGACTCCTCATGGATCACACCCCATTGACCCACATGCACCCATCATGGAATAGAGATAGAGCCAAGATATCCATGTACCTCCCCTGATGCTCTACCCATACCAGTACCTAAGCCCCTACTGGCCAGGGCTTGCAAACTGGGCTCGCAACTAACCAATCCTATATGTCATCAATGTAGGCTCTATCCCAGCACAGTCGTCTACGACATAGAGATAGAGCTAAGGCATCCCCGTACCTCCCCTGATACCCTATCCGCAACTAACGCACTAGGATAGAACAATACGCAGGTAGACTCTATTCCAACATAACTCCCTACAACATAGAGATAGAGCTAAAGCATCGTGGACAAGCCAGCGTCGACCTCGGAGACCACAGTGCCACATAACCATGGCCAGGCCAGCATCAACATCGGAGACCACCATACCACGATCTTCCCCTGATGCCCCACCCGTATCAAGCATGTTAAGATAGAATACTACAAAAATTACCAGTGTGAGGAATGATCCCAGGCCCATGCCCCATTCACACACCAACAAAAACAATCACATGCCTAACAATCACATCCTATCAATGCATGAACAATAATAATAACTGAAAGTAAATGATGGCATGTGAATATGCACAAACATCACATCATATATATTCAGGTTATTAACAATGAATTACTGTCCACTAATTATTAGGGTTTAGGTCAGATTCCCTTACCTGACGCTCGTTTGTTAGCTTGCTCCACGTCGTAAGATCCAAACGGAAAGTCACAAAGTCCTACAATATTATTAGGGTTTCATTAGAATAGTTTCTTAGCGTTTCACGTTGGTCGGAAACCAACAAGGTTACAAAATACACTCACAGAGCTGACTGGTGGCATGTACCAGTCGCAGCTCTGTGGGGAAAATTGGTGACCGGTATGGTCAGCCGGTCCCCACAGACCAGCCCCCCGGAAGGTACCGGTGGCAACATACCGGCCGCACAGTGTGCAACCGGTATAGTCGATCGGTATGTCTCCGGAAGACCATACTTGGGTTTTTCGACTGTCGTCGATCAATCTTTATGGATTTCCAATCAATCTCTATGGATTTTCAGGGTTTCTCCTATCCATTCTATGTCTGAGCTTTGAGTTAGAGTTATCTCCAACTCATTCAAGTCTAGTTTCAATGAATATCATCTCGGAACTTGAATCTAGGGTTTGACGGTAAATTTAAGGTTTTAAGGTCCAGTTAGGGTTTTAGATCAATACCTACTTTGCATGGTATTGATCCACCCCTATAACTATCCTAGATTCATAGGGTAAGAAGAGTGGTTAAAACACTTACCGTTGACTAGAGTAACGTGAGCGTCGTCAAACGGTAATGGCGGTACCTCCTTTTTCTTCCTAGCTCCTTCTCCTTTCCAACCTCCTTCTTTTCTCTAGGGTTTGTGAGAGACAATGGAAAGTATTTGAGGAGGTTTAAGGGTGTTTATATAGGCTAGAATTAGGGTTTAGTAACCCTATTAGGATTAGGAAAGTCTTAGGATTCGAAATCAGGAATGTGGGACCTGCAGAAGTTAATTTCCAGATCTCCGCACTCAACTGCGCAGAGCTGACCGGTCGATCGGTACCAAGACCGGTACCATCGATCGGTCAACATAAAATAACATCTATTTGACCGTCTTTGATCCGATTTTGTACATGTTTGTCATCCGCTCGTCCCGTCTGGCCCGATGATGATCGGAAGACCTGCTACGACATAAAACCAAGGTTTAGACCGGATTTACGTAGTGCGGTCTTACAACTCCCCCACCCTTAAAAGAAATTTTGTCCCGAAATTTGCATGTAGGTCTTACATGAGCCTTCCTTACTCTTTCCTTGATAATGTCGACTACTCGACATGTTTCCTTAATAAATTCTGGTCCAACAATGCTACGTTCACCAACTTCATTCCAAAACAGAGGAGTTCGACACTTCCTACCATACAATGCTTCATAGGGTGACATCTGTATAGTAGCCTGATAGCTGTTGTTATAAGAGAACTCGATCAATGGTAATTTTTCATCCCATTATCCTTTAAAATCGATTACAGAGGCTCGGAGCATGTCTTCTAAAATCTGAATGGTACGCTCCGACTGTCCGTCTGTCTGAGGATGGAATGGAGTACTAAACTTCAATGTTGTACCCATAGCCTTTTGCAATCCTTTCCAATACTTTGAAGTAAATCGTGGATCTCTGTCGGACACAAAGCTTTCGGGTACACCGTGTAGTCTGACAATATTGTCCACATACAACTTAGCTAACCTCTCCAGTGTATACTGAGGTCGTATAGCTATGAATCGAGTTGTTTTAGTCATGCGGTCTACAATCACCCAAACCGCGTCAACTACTCCGGGAGTCAATGGTAACCCGGTGACGAAGTCCATAGTGATGCAGTCCCATTTCCATGTTGGTTCCGGTAACGGTTTTAACAGTCCTGCAGGTCTTTGTCGTTCAGCCTTCACCCTCTGACAGTTTAGGCATTGAGACACGAACTTAGCTACATCTGCTTTCATTCCTCTCCACCAATATAATTTCTTTAGATCATGATACATTTTTATACTTCCAAGATGTATCGAATAGACGGTGGTGTGGGCTTCTTTCATTAGTCGGTGTCTAATGTCCAAATTTTCTGTTTCAGGTACACATATTATTCCTTTGTACTTCAGTACCTTTTCATCATCTAAGGTGAACTCACGAATAGTCCTACCTTTTTCGATGTCCTTTTGTAGCGTTTTCAGGTTAGGGTCTGAGTTAATGGCGGCTTTCACTTCATCAATTATCAGATACAATCTTCAATGTTGCAAACATATTTGAAAATCGATGAATAAACCCTTGGTTGGTTGGTTCACCTGGTGCATCTATCACGAACTGCGCATTACCATCATTGAATACTCTTCCTGTAGTACACATTGCTGCAGTCGTGTTAACTTCTCCTTGAGATTTTATCATTGCTTTCCTACTCAGCACATCAGCAACTGCGTTAGCCTTTCCTGGATGATACTGGATATCACAATCATAATCCTTTAATAATTCCGACCATCTTCTTTGTCGCATGTTCAACTCCTTCTGATTAAATAGATAAATAAGACTCTTATGATCTGATTTAATCTGAAATTTCTCTCCATATAAATAATGTCTCCATATCTTGACAGCATGTACCACAGCCGCTAATTCCAAGTCATGAGTGGGATAGTTCTTCTCATGTGTCTTCAGTTGTCTTGAGGCATATGCAATTACTTGTTCTCCTTGCATAAGTACACATCCTAAACCCAATCCTGACGCATCAGTATACAAAATAAATGGTTGTCCTGATATAGGAATAGTCAAGACCGGAGCAGATATCAATCTAGCCTTCAATGTTTGAAAACTATTCTCACATTTATCAGTCCAAACAAACTTTTTGCCCTTCTTAGTCAAGCTGATGAGAGGTACGGTAATTCGAGAATAATCTTCTACAAATAGTCAATAATACCCAGCTAGACCTAGGAAACTTCTAATTTCTGCAATGCTCTTCGGTGCTTCCCACTTCACAATGGCTTCAATCTTGCTAGGATCCACCTTAATCCCTTCAGCGGACACAACATGGCTTAGGAAGGTGACTTCATTTAGCCAAAACTCACACTTTGTAAATTTGACATAAAGCTTCTCTTCCCGTAACCGTTGCAGAGCGGCTTTTAGATTCATAATATGAGTTTCTTTGTCCTTGGAGTAGACCAATATATCATCAATGAATACAATGAGCGACGTATCCAACATATCATGGAATACCCGATTCATAAGTTCCATAAAAGTTGCTGGTGCGTTAGTCAATCCAAAAGACATGATCAAAAATTCATAATGTCCATATCTTGTCCTGAATGCTGTCTTGGGAATATCACCATCCTTAATCTTCAACTGATGGTATCCTGACCGCAGATCGATCTTGGAGAACACCTTGGCACCTTGCAACTGATCGAATAGATCATCGATCCGAGGCAATGGGTATCGATTCTTGATTGTCAGCTTATTCAATTCCCGATAGTCTATGCACAGTCGAACACTACCGTCCTTACTCTTTACGAATAATACTGGCGCTCCCCATGGTGATATGCTAGGTCTGATGTAACCCTTGTCCAGTAGTTCTTGTAACTGTATTTTTAATTCCTTTAGTTCTGTAGGAGCCATTCGATAAGGTGCTTTAGATACTGGTGCGGCTCCGGGTATCAAATCTATAACAAACTCTATAGCTCTGTCGGGTGGTAGTCCTGGTAGTTCTTTGGGAAATACATCTGGAAAGTCACGCACGACATCAATATCCTCCATTCGTGGTGCTTCCTTGGTGAGGTCGACCACTGAGACTAGATACCCAACTCCTCCTTTTTCGAGGCATTTTTTAGCCTTTAATGTAAAGAGGATGAGTTTTCGTTTACGGGGAAGTTTGGTTCCCGCAAAACTGAACTCTGCTCCCTTATTGTTTTTAAATGTCAGCTTCTTTTCAGCACATAATAGGTTTGTAGAATGCCGAGCTAACCAGTCCATTCCCAAGATGACGTCAAAGTCTACCATCTCAAGTTGAATTAAAGTTGCATCCAAAGTTTTCTCATCAATAAGAACTGAACATGGTCCATAACCTTTTTCTAACTCCACTTCTAATCCCATCGGCGATCGTACTAGCAGTTTGTAGTCTAAATATTTGAGGGGTAGATTTAGCTTCTTTCCAAATGACACAGATATAAAAGAATGAGTAGCTCTAGAATCAAAGAGTACTCTGGCGGGAACGCCATTAATAGGTACGATACCTGTGATTTGTTTTAATTTAGTCTACATGCTCACACAATGTAACACAAAATGGGAAAGGTTCAAGTCATACCGGTAACCACATCAGGCGACGCGACAGCATCCTCAGAGGTAACAGCTTAAATTCTCCATTGTTGTAGTTGTTTTCTGGGCTTAGTACACTCTCTTGAGATATGCCCTACTTGATTGCAGTTAAAACATCTTATTCCTTCGCCATTTGACTTTGGTTGCGGTGGGGCTACTGAAGTGGTCTTGGCTGCAGCATTAAAGCCTTGGGTATGGGAAGGTTTGAATGCCTTGGTGTTCCCTCCATTGTAAGAATTTCCAATCGACCCTTTAATACCCCTGTTTTGAGAAAAATAACTCTCTTTCTGGCTCGACTCTATCACGCGAGCAATTTGTACAGCTTCATTGTAGACTTTCTTCTCAAGTCCCAGGACATGTTCACGGATGCTTTCCCTGAGTCCCGTGATAAACCTTCGGGTCTTTGTATTTTCTTCTTGCATGCTGGAGGGTGCAAAGAAGAACAGCTCCTCATAACGTTGTTGATATGCATCCACAGTCATTTACCCCTGATACAAACTCAGGAACTCTCTCTCCATAGAATCTCTAAAACTTTTAGGAAAGTACTTCTCAAAGAATGTCTCTTTGTATATACCGCAGGTCAGTTGGGTGTGCTTTGTTAACAGGTAATTACTGTGGACTTCCACCAGTGGTGTGCATCACCTTTCAGCATGAATGTTGCGCACAACATTTTCTCCTCTTCATTCACCATCATCATCGTAAAATTCCTCTCCATCTCATCAATCTAGTGTGTTGGCCACAACGGATCAGCTGGCTTACCATTATACTCCTTGGGCTTCATCTTCAGAAAATGCTCAACCAGTCTGGAGTGGTCTAGCTGATGAGGAACATAGGCCCCATACATAGGTGGTTGGTACTGATAACCACCTTGAGCTACTTCAGAGTTCTGAACTTGAGCCTGCATGATGGGAGTTTGAGGTGCATGGGGTACCATGTTACTCCCCCCTGGTACTGTGCTTGCCTGTCCCACTGGCATCGGTGTCGTCTGTGCAGCTGGAAAAGCCATGCCTATGGCAGCTTGCATAGTAGCTTGTACCTGTTATATTTGTTGCAGCTGTTGTGCCAAATTCATCACGGCTATAGCCAGGTTTGTGGGTGGAGCTGGCAGATTGGTAGGATTTGTCTGACCATTAACTACGGACGGTGCCTTGTTCAGATTCTCCTGTGTTTCAGGACGTATATGGCTGTCTTCCCCTACAGGTGGTGGTGGTGGAATGGAGTTTCAACTTTACCTGGTTACTCTTCTCCCAGTCATTTTTCTGTTCTGATGATGGTAGTGCCTGTAAGTAATCATAGCACATGGGAGGCAATCAATATAATTATTCTCTAGTCAAAAATCCAACTAATCCATATCATTTTCAAATTTTTCAGATCATTCTGTCAAAATTAATGTATTTTCCAGCGTAGGGTCGATGGTAGGGTCGATCCTTATGCGACCCTAGGGTATGCGACCTTGAGAATCACTGTCAACTTACCGAGAGCCTAGGGTCGATGGTAGGGCTGGTATATGTCCGACCCTAGGGTCAACCCCTAGTTCTCTGTCAGATCACCGAGAGGCTAGGGTCGATGAGGGGGTCGGAGGTAAGGTCGCATGTTTTGGTCGAATTATGCGACCCTAGGACCCAGAATCAGGTTTTTAATCCCGATTTTGGATTCATTTCTCATTATTTGTCCTCCTTTCCGAATCAATTCATTCCTCTGAGTTGCTACAGTGACAACCCCAACCCGTTTGGTGATTCTATCATACGTTCGAGACTCTCACTCCTTCTCTTCAGGTGTGTGCTCTACTGTTTCATGTTTTTAAGATTTCCTAACTAGGGTTTCACCCATTTATATCGTTTTCTTCCAATTAAAATTTCTCCAACCGTAAAAATTCGATTTTTATTGGGGGCTTTTGCTGTTGGTCACCCAATGGACGAAAGCCCTCAAAAATATTCAAGTTTCATCAGTTGGTTATCGAAAAACTTGAAAATTTCTAATTTTGACCTAATTTTCGAGATCTTTCGAATTTCTTGAAATTTCTTCGAATTCAATCTTTCTGGATTAAATTCCCAACTGTATGAACCTTGCATGATGGTTTGGAAGCTATGTATGTCCTCTTGCCCAAGTGTATGGGTGAAAAGTGAGGCTTTTGACCAATTTATGCCGTTATAATATCAAAATTTTTAGGTTTTTCACCATTACTGAGCTATTATCTGTTTTTCTTTGTTTTGGCAGATAATATGGCTCGTACCAAAGTACCTAGGGTTCACGACCCAGTTCGTTTCCGCTCTAACGAGGCCGAGGCTCAGTATGCTTGTTACACTTGTAAGAAGGTAGAGGGAGGTCGTCGTGTGGACTTGGCTAGTCTAGCCTTGTTCGACGTGGAAACAGCATTTGGTGACATGGGCTGGCTTCCCATGATTACCTACGACGCCTGTACCCTTCCGGATCTGGTGAGACAGTTCTATTGTAATCTCCAGGTGGTGGGAGATCACAATGACACTGAGATGGGTAGGGAGCTCAGGATCACGAGCTACATCAAAGGAGTAGAGGTTTCCTTTGACTGCCAGCAGTTAGCGGACCTCTTGGGCATATCACATGACGGCCCCTTGGTATACTGTGCTCCCAGGGAGCCCCAGTTCTTCTCCTTGGAGATGCGGGCTGAGATAGACCGTCAGCTTATCAGAGAGGATCGCTGGGAGATGAAAGCGATCAACCTACGTCCAGAGCCTCGGGTTTACTGTAAGATCATCCACCACAATCTGATACCCCAGGTGGACACTACGAGAGGATCTCCCAATTGACCCAGTACTTACTTTACTGTATCTGCACTAGGCAGCCTGTCTGCCTCCCTTATATTATTATGAGGACGATGATCTGTGCTACGCTGCCTGGTCAGGTAGGCAACCTGTCCTACGGATGCCTGATCACTACACTGCTTACCTGCCTAGGGGTTGATTTAGTAGATGAGAAGATTCAAGAGAAGACTTTCTCATCAGTGCTAGACTGGGAGGCTATCTGTAGGATGGGCATGCGGGATGCTCAGGCCAGTGATGAGGAGAGGAACGCTCTGGTGCATCCTCGTACTCGGGTGGAGGTGGCAGACGCTGAGGCAAGGCGGTGGGCCGGAGCAAGGGTTCATGGGGTGATGCTGAGGATGAGGATCGTATGTACATGGATGTGGACTCCATACCTCCTCCATCACCTCTGCATTCTACTGGAGCTGGTCCATCACAGACTCCTTCACGCACGGCTGGTCCTTTACGCCCACCATCTGATGATATAATGGGATTACTTCGTGAGATTAGGGAGGCTCAGCGCGCGATGGATTCGAGAGTGGGAGAGCTTCTAGATGCTCAGCGTGCGTCTGATCAGTGGATGACTGCGTTGATGGCTAGTCTCCAGACGACCCAGACTCAGGTAGCCTGGCTAACTAGAGTCTATGCTGAGGACTATGACAGAGATCGCGAGGCACCGCCTCCCCTATCACCTCCAGCTTCATGATGTATTTTTCTTTTCTTTTGTATTACAGAGTAACTGTCCGGGTTATGGACTGTACTCTATTTTGGATATGTATATAAATTGCTTTTAGTTGGATGTATATAAAACTTGTTTCTCCCTTTATATGTGCATTATTCTCTTTCTTAATTTTGTCTCAAACAACACGGTGCTTACAGTGTGTTTTTTATTACAGCTTTTAAATTTTTCCTAACTCAGTTCACAAACTTTGTGGAATCATACTGGTTCAATAGACAGGTCCTGAGAGCTCTGATACCAAGTTGTCACACCCCAATTCTGCACTGTTCAGAATGGTGTGATGAACCGCTAATAACCAATGGTTCAACCAGGATCTCGAATAGGCTGTGTTCGTTTGTTTAAACCATACACTTCCACAATCATAATCAGAGTAAATACACAATAGCGGAAGTCTTAATATTAAATGAACTGAGAATCTAAATGTGATAATCATAAATAAAATATCCAATTATCTTGCATTGACTGAGATATAAGTAAATAAAAAAATCAAATTACATTTCCTCAATAATCCAAATAAAAATCTAATCGAAAACGCATGAGTTGCACTCACATGACGAGTCATGCGTCTCCACTATATCTTCTGTGTCACACCCCAATTCTGAACCAACCAGAATGGTGTGAGTAAACCGTCACTGAACCAACGATTCACACCAGGATCTCGATAAGACCGTGTCCACTTATACAAACCATTGCACATAACCACAATCAGAATATAAATAATACAGTGGAAGTCTTTAAATAAATGAACTGAGTATCTATTGATAAATTTAAATAACATAAGCAATTATCCAAATTTTCAAACATAAAATATAATATCCTTACATCCACTTAATCCAACTGAAAATAACAGAAAATAAATAAAAGTCAATCAAAGGTACACGCAGAAAGAACACTCGCATGAAGCGTCATGCTCGTCCTCTCCTGCATGTACATCCAAAGCAGCAACGCCACCATACGTCGGAGCGTTCACGTAGTCGTCCACCGTGTAACCTGCATCAACATCTAAAAACAATGTATATACAAAGGGTGAGCACACAACTTAGCTCAGTAAGACAATCAGACAGTTTCACTATATTATGCATGAGTAACAATCATTTTATGTTGTGGTCTGGTTTAAGTTTGCAATGCGCTATAGAAAGGTTTGGTGGCCCCCGCACCTCTATACACGAGTGTGTGGCACCGTACAGTAGATCACACCACCATCGGCCCACATGCACCCATCATGGAATAGAGATAGAGCTAAGGTATGCCTGCACCTCCCCTGATACTCCACCCATACCAGTACCTAAGCCCCTACTGGCCAGGGCTTGCAAACTGGGCTTGCAACTAACCAATCTTATATGTCATCAATGTAGGCTCTATCCCAGTACAGCCGTCTATGGCATAGAGATAGAGCTAAAGCGTGCAGGCCGGGGTGGAGACCACAATACGTCACCTACCCTTGATACCCTACCCGCAACAAGCATACTAGGATAAAACAATACACAGGTAGACCCTATCCCAACATAACTCCCTATGGCATAGAGATAGAGCTAAAGCATCGTGGCCAGGCCAGCATCAACATCGGAGACCACCGTGCCACATCATCATGGCCAGGTCAACGTCAACATCGGAGACCACTATGCCATGACCTCCCCCTGATACCCCACACGTACCAAGCATGTTAAAATAGAATACTACAAAAGGTGTCAGTGTAAGGAATGATCCCAGGCCCCATGCCCTTTCCACTCCACACACCAACGAAAACAATCACATGCCTAACAATCACATCCTATCATATGGAATATGCATGAACAATAATAATAACTGAAAGTAAAGGATGACATGCGATATGCACAAACATCAATCCACATATCCATTATTATTAACAACAGTTTACTTTCCATTAACTATTAGGGTTTAGGTCAAATTCCCTTACCTGACGCTCGTTTGATAGCTTGCTCCACGTCACAAGATCCAAACGTGCTATCACAAAGTCCTACATAATATTAAGGTTCAATTAGAATAGTTTCTTAGGGTTTACGTTGGTCGAAAAACCAACGAGGTTACAAAAATACACTCACAGAGCTGACCGGTGGCATGTACCGGTCATAGCTCTGTGGGGAAATCTGGCAACCGGTATGGTCAGCCGGTCCCCATCAACCAGCTCCCCGGAAGGTACCGGTCACAACATACCGGTCGCACACGATGCAACCGGTATAGTCGATCGGTATGTCTTCGAAGACCATACACTTGGTTTTTCGACTGCCGTCGATCATTCTCTATTGATTCCAGGGTTTCTCCTATCCATTCTAAGTCTGAGCTTTGAGTTAGAGTTATCTCCAACTCATTCAAGTCTAGTTTTGATGATAATCATCCTAGAACTCGAATTTAGGGTTTGACGGCAAATTAGGGTTTAATGTCCAATTAGGGTTTTAGATCAATACCTGCTTTGCATGGTATTGATCCAACCATACAACTATCCTAGAGTCATAGAGTAAGAAGAATGATTAAAACACTTACCGTCGACTGGCGTAAGGTGAGCGTCGTCGAACGGCAATGGCGGCACTTCCTTCTTCTTCTTAGCTCCTTCTCCTTCTCCAACCTCCTTCTCCTCTCTAGGGTTTGTGATAAGTAATGGAAAGGATTTGAGGAGGGTTAGAGGTGTTTATATAGGCTAGGATTAGGGTTTAGTAACCCTATTAGGATTAGGAAGGTCCAGGTATTAGGGTTTAGGAAAGTGGGACCCGCAGAGATCCAATTCTGGATCTCCGTAGGCAACTACGCAGAGTTGACCGGTCGACCGGTATGTAGACCGGTACCATCAACCGGTCAACATAAAATCAAACTTAGTTGTCCGTCTTTGGTCTGATTTCGTACATGATTGTCATCCGCTTGTCCCGTCTGGCCGGTGATGATCGAAAGACCTGCTACGACATGAAATCAAGGTTTAGACCGTGTTTATGGAGTGCGGGTCTTACAACTCCCCCACCCTTAAAAGAAATTTTGTCCCGAAATTTGCATGTAGGTTTCACAACTCATATGTGGGTAATTTGTGAAACAAAATTTCAAATGGAGATTTACCGGATAGCAAAGGTGAAGGCAACCTATTTATAACATAACAAGCTATTGAAACACAATCTCCCCAAAAACCTAAAGGCAAAGAGGTTTGAAAGCGAAGAGCCCTAGCAACTTGGAGTAAGTGTCTATGTTTTCTTTCTACAACACCATTCTGCTATGGTATATAAACACAGGATAACTGACGAACCATTCCAAGAACAGTGAATTGCTGTTTTAAAGCACTAGAAAGAAACTCAAGTCCATTATCTGTCCGAAAAACTTTTACAATAGCTGAAAACTGAGTAGTGATCATATTAAAGAATTGAGACAAGTGCAATGAAACTTTAGATTTATTTTTCATCAAGTAAAACCTTAGTGGATCTAGAATGGTCATCTACAAGGGTCACGAAATAATTACAACCACTATTAGAAGCTGTAAAGTATGGTCCCCATATGTCACCATGAATTAGTTCAAATGAAATCAAAGAACGAGATGTACTAGTAGGGAAAGGAGCACGACATTTTTTAGCCAGAGGATAGATATGACAAACATCTACATGAGACTTAATATGTGGAATATGAACTAAAGAGCAATGGCCTAATCTATTATGCCACACCTGAGGAGAAACCACTGCAGCAACCAAAGAAGAAGGACTACTAGGGGACAACAACAAAGGAGAAGTTGAAGTAGGTGTTGGAATATATATATGTGGGCTTAATTAATTACTAGGCCCATTGATCAGTGGGAGTCTATGTCACTAGGTTAGACCAGTTCGGTCTGGTTCGTCACAAGATAAAGAGATAGGCAATCCCTATTACAGTGTGGGACTGATTAGGGTTTGTGACAGTATTATATATACTAGGTCATGAGTCCCTGCAGCCATAGTTATTTTCCTCTCTCTGTACCCACGAACAGTGAGAAAGACGTGGAACCTCTACAGGCTGTGGAAGACCGTGATCAAAGCTCCAACACCATTCTTGGAGATTATCGGCGGAAATCAATCTTCTACTCTCAGGTATGTCTTTATTATTATTGTTTACATTGAACATCATTGTATTCTAGATCTCTGTATGGATATTAGGGTTTAGGAAGAAACCCTGTGAACTATAAAAAGTTTAACAATTGGTATCAGAGCCATTCCATACAGACCTAGAATCGATAGTTAATGATTGTAGAGACTGTATGAAAGATTGGACTGAAAGTGGGAGAAATTTTTCTTCCCAATTTTTCGGACAGACCTGTCTAGGTTTCGAACCTTAAAAACTTTTTCGGACAGGTGAAAAATAAATCCAACCATACAGGCTTGTAGGTCTTTGAAAGACGAAGCCGCCGGTATAAAAAGCATCGCCGGCGGCGACCTGACGCGCCTCCACGCGCCGGTGGAAAAAGCGCGTGAAGACCACGCGCCGGTTAGGGTTTAAAAAAAAAAAAGGGCGGCTGACCCGGTCATCGCCGGGTCAACTCGGCAAACCCTAACGGGTTACTCAAATCACAGACCGAGTCGACTCGGTCTGTGGGATCGGACAGGTTTTGACCCGCTCCAGTCACTGGTCCGCGAACCCGGTCAATGACCCGGCAACCCATTAAATTGACCCGACATCTGACCCGTGAACCCGGAATTTTGACCCGGGAACCCGAAAAAAAAATTGAACCAGTTGCCCATAGTTTCGGACCGGGATCGGTTCGCCTTGAACCGGTGGTTGGCTCGGAAAACCAACTCTCTGGTTCAACTATGCCAGACCAAAGCGGTTCGGTTTGAAGGACTTTAAAAAAAAAAAAAGGAGGGTTAATATATATTCGGTCGGGTTCGACCGAACCGACCAGTTCAGAACCGAACCGATCCAGACCGATCCGGACCGAACCGGTTCCAGAGAACAAAAAAAAAAAAAAAAAAAAAAAGGGGCTGAATCTTCTTTGTGCTCGTGTGAGCGCGTCCGACCTCCGATTGAGGTGCGGTTTTTTTGCGTTGGATTCATCTCGTCGAGATCTTCAGTGTGGTATATTATTTGGCTAATTTTGGGGCCCAATAAAATGTGATTTTGGGCAGAAAGTGTCCTATGGGACTTGGTTTAATGTCATTTTACAGGATTTTCAAATTATTTGTACCATATATCTTGATGAACTATTGTGCATGTTTTCAATGAATGTTTAGCTTTATATTTGAAATATAATTGTGACATTCATGTTGTTTTAAAATCCCATTTTCGCTGCAAAGAGAGTTTAGTGATATCATGGTGGAATTCGATGGAACCCACCAAAGTGGCACACCTTATTTCATTATGATGTCTTCAAACTCAAGACTATGTATTTATCAATGCTTCAAAGTAAGGGACTGTTCACCCAAGGGTGGCATTACCAAACACAGTTATTGTGAGAGTTTGTGAGTATCATGTTGGGATCTAGTGGAACCCACCAAAGTGGTAAACCTTGTCTCTTCAGGATGCTCTCAAATTCAAGGAGAGCATTTATGAATACATCAAGAATTTCACATCTGCAAGAGCAGCTAGACCGGAAGTGTTAACCCAAAGGTGGCACTACCAAGCCTTTTAAATGTATGTACATGCACATAAGTAGAAGGATTTTGACTTCAAGGGTCTCATTAACCCAAAGGTGGTGGGATTTTTGAATCACTATTCTTTCGCGGTCACTGCATGGATACTGAGGTGACCACTGCATGTTTATCCCAAAGGAGAATGTGTAGTTGGTCAACTCTGGAAAATGAAATTTACTTGCATGTGTATTTTGACATTGCTGGTGCAAGAAAATTGTATGTATGAATTTCTATTAATTATCTATTATTGCATAAACACAGGGGAAATCAAGTGCATATTTGTCCCAAAGGATGAATTTGTATTTTGGTTGACTCCCGAAAAAGGGTTATTTGCTTGTATTTTGTGAAAATATTAGCACGATTGGTTTGTGAGTGTGGGTGATTGTTTTATTTACTACACCGCACAATAATTATGCATTATCTTTCAATCTCGGGATGTCTATTAATGCAAGCGGGTTTGGTTAGTATTCCTGTTCTTCTTGGAACCAATTACAAACAATGGGTTAAGGATCTAGAAATATCTTTAGGTATGCTAGACCTTGATATGGGTATCATGGAGGATAAGCCTGCTGAACTCACATATTCTAGTACCCCAGAAGAAAAACAATACATGGAGAAATGGAAAAACGCCAACAAGAAATGTTTGCTAATGATTAGGCGATTTGTCCCTAACTCTATATTAGATGGAATTGAGGGAAAGGAAACAGCCAAAAGTTTACTAAAAGGCATTAAAGCAAGATATGAGGAAACTGAGAAAGCTCAGATGGGCACCCTAATGGCAAAACTGTCTACCACTGTTTATGATGGAAAAGGTAATGTTACAGATCACCTTGTAGGACTTGCTGGTATAGCTGAAAAACTCAGAGAAATAGGGCATGCTGTTGATAAGGATCATTTGGTATACTTGGCAATGAAATCTTTACCTAATGAATACAAGCATATTAAAGTAGCATATAGAACTTCTAGAACAAAGTGGACTCTAGATGAATTGATTGCTGCTTGTACTGAAGATGAAGAAAGTGACAAAAAGGGAACTATCGAATCCATTAATGCGTCGTTCTACAAGAACAACTCTGACAAGGGCACTAGACAACAAGGATTTGGACCTCACAAAAGAGGAAAATATTTTTCTGATAAAGCAAACAAACCCTACAACAAGGAAAAAGATGATAAAGAGCAGCATGAAGAAAAAAGACCTGAGCGACATCAAATGTTTTTGGTGTCAAAAGAGAGGACATATGAAAAGGGATTGCAAGAGCAGAAAGCGTTGGCTGGAGAAGAAAAAGGATTCTGAAAAGTCTAAGGAAGATGATGCACAAAAAGAATGAAAGATTCATTTTCATGAAATATAAGTCTAGTTAGGAGTCAGATACATTGATAGTTAGAAGTTATTTGAATTCAATTTGATATTTTCAATCTTCAGTTTTTGTTTTCTCTAAAAACAAAAGAGTTTTGTTTCCAGTTTAAGTATTAATAAGACATGATTCTATTCAATTTTATTTAAATAAGATTTTATTTTATCTTAAGGCGTCTTTATGCAATAAATGTTTTTGTGTGTTAAAATCTGAATTTATAATAGTGATTGAATATTTGGGTGATTTTAAGATCTTCAAAGACAAATGATGATTCACTAATAGAAGCCTTTAGTGACTTATGAATGATACGGTAGTCACGAATTATTTTGATGTGTTTAATCAGTGGGAGTTTTATTCATATCTGGTGCTATGATTGTTTGTATTGTTGGTGATCTGATTCATGATTCAGGCTGTGTTTAGTCAAAGATAAAATAGGCAGTATTTAGCCGGACACCAGGCAATATTTAACCAAAGATCAACAAGGCAGTATTCAGCCAAATATAAAAGATCAACAAGGCAGGATTCAGCCAAATATAAAAGGTCAAACAACGGTATTCAGCCAAATGAAAAAGGCGGTATTCAGCCAAAGATTAAGGGCGGTATTCAGCCAAATAAACTATGACGGTGTGTCAAAGTGAGATATTAATCCAAGTTAAAGGCGGTTTGCCATGAAAGGATAATATCAAGTATAAAAGTTTAAGGTAACTCGATCGAAGATAATTCGATCAAAGAGGACTCATTATCTCACGGCGATTCATGCTGTTAAGTAGGTTTTTGTATGTGGCTTATGGAAGGTAATACACCATTTGTGTTGGAGTATTTTCCGCTGTTGCTCGACATTGGCAGGCTCAATAGCTGGATCAAAGTAGATGACGATTTATTGAGTGAATGGATTCCATGGCCACACTATTCAATGGTGGCATTGTAATTAATCTAGCCCAAGTGGGAGAATGTTGGAATATATATATATGTGGGCTTAATTAATTACTAGGCCCATTGATCAGTGGGAGTCTATGTCACTAGGTTAGACCAGTTCGGTCTGGTTCGTCACAAGATAAAGAGATAGGCAATCCCTATTACAGTGTGGGACTGATTAGGGTTTGTGACAGTATTATATATACTAGGTCATGAGTCCCTGCAGCCATAGTTGTTTTCCTCTCTCTGTACCTGAACAGGTGTGAGAAAGACGTGGAACCTCTACAGGCTGTGGAAGACCGTGATCAAAGCTCCAACACCATTCTTGGAGATTATCGGTGGAAATCAATCTTCTACTCTCAGGTATGTCTTTATTATTATTGTTTACATTGAACATCATTGTATTCTAGATCTCTGTATGGATATTAGGGTTTAGGAAG
>CM053269.1:35468816-35654722 GCA_028583415.1 Protea cynaroides | reverse complement strand
TATCAAAGTGATACAACCCATCACGTAGCTATCCCAGACCAATCACCATCTTGGTTGGTAAATCCTGAGAAATACAAAATGTGGGAAAGAAGGTCATTGAACAATTCAAAGAGGCTGTAAGTTGTCCATCAGATAACAAATTAAAGGAAAAACCAGGAACATGACAAACATTCTATATTTTCAACTTATCAGTTAATGAGTAGGTTCCCAATTGAGTAACTGGATACTTGGAGCCTTCAGGCAGAACTACAGGGGAGGGGTGAGAGGACCCAGAGATTATAGAACTAGTTGGGGGAAAACAGGCAAAGTGATTTGTAGCACCGGAGTCTACAATCCATGGCTAGGAACCAAAAATAGAGAGGCAGAGAGGTTCATACCTGCGTTGGAGATGGAGAGAGAAGGGATATTAACTGGTTGTACTAATCAGTTGTTAATTGATGAAACTGGGCAAGAGAAGGAGAACTCTCTATAGGGGACTGAACTTCTGTGATGGCACCTTCCAAAACCATGTCAGTGGTGGAAGCAAGAGCCTGAGAGCCTTTTGTTACTAAAATAGACTTGGAATTACGCCAAGCAGACCAATTGGGAGAGAAACCATTGAGAGTGAAGCAGTTGTCCCTGGTATGCCCTTGTCGGTGACAGTGAGAGCAAACTATCTTTTTGCGAGAATCAGGCTGGCAACTGATGGCAAATGCAGTGTGATTAGTGGCCAAGAGAGGAAGACACAGACCTCTGTGACGTTCTTCATTCAACACAAGAGAATAGGCACGAGCAAAAGAAGGAATGGGATCCATTGCCAGTATTTGGGTGCGAATAGTTCCATACACATCATTAAGTGCGAATAGTTCCATACACATCATTAAGTCCCATTAAGAACTGAAAAACCTTTTCAGATTGTGCAATATCAGCAACCGCAAAGAGCACCTTGCAAGAACAAGTAGCCAATCCTCCAGAGGTACACTCTGGTATCTGCAAATAGGAGCCGAGCCAAGCTCATCCCATAGCATCTTAAGCATAGAATAATAAGTAGAGACAGACAAGGCAATACATTGCTTGAGATCATATATGCAGGTGCCATTTCCTTGAGCAAAGCGAGTTTCCAACTCGAGCCACAAATCTCGAGTAGTCTTGGCATAGAGGACTGTTTCTTGAATCCCTTTCTTCAGAGAATTGTAAACCCAGGACATGACCACAAGGTCACATTGATCCCAGAGTGCAGTAGGCTCAGAATCTGTCTTAGAATCAAGTCTTGGAAATGTTCCGTCTTATTTTTTGCACCTAGAGCTATATGCATAGCTCTCTTCCAGGTTGCATAATTGTCCCCATCAAGAACCTGGGACACCAAGACATTAACGGGATTATCAATGGGATACAGGGACGAAGGAGAAAGACTCACAGTCTGTGGCGATTTAGACATTGTTGCCATAGCATCAAAGATATAGGAATAGAACCTAAATCGAAACACACAAACAACAGACCAGAGATTTAGGAATAGAACCTAAATCGAAACACACGAACAACAGACCAAAGATTTAGGGTTGTAAAAGAAAACCTAAATCGAAAAATTCCAAGAACAGAGATGAAAGAAAACTCAAAATCCAAGATACACAGACAGAACAATGGTGCGAAAAAGGAATTCACACAATTCAGAAACCAAAACGGTGAATCAGAAACCAAGAACAGGAACTTTTGAACCAAGAACTTCAACGAAGATCAACGAATACGAGCAGTAAATAGAAATTTCAACCAAGAACTTCAATGAAGATCAACGAATACGAGCAGTAAACAGAAATTTGAACTCAGATCTGCAAGCAACAAGAGTAAAAATCCAGATCGGCAAGCAAAAACACCCTAAAACGGAAACCAAAAACTTTGAACGGAACCCTCTAGAATACACACTCAGAAAGAGAGAAAAAAAATCGGATATTCAGAGTAACTTTTTGCTTTGATACCACATGTTAAAGGACAGAGGAGATTTCTCAGAACTCAAAATGTATCTTTGTATATCATTCACTGACACCGTATATCTATTTATACAAAATACAAGAATAGATAAATACTAACACTATTACCAACTAGAGACACGTGTTTACTTTCTTTACTTTCTTTACATCTTGTATACAAGTGACACGTGTATTACAGATATTCCAACACATCCTGGCCATTGCTGCTCATGACTCTGTTGTCCAAGTAAGTAGTAAAACCACACAATCCAATCCAATAAAACCTTGTTCAAATCTCATGAACCAATTTACGGAAGATAAACCAAATAATGATTTTTTACCTTTCCAGTTGGGAGGAAAGAAATGGACAGTCCCTTTGGGAAGGAGAGATTCAAACACGGCAAGCTCAACTGCTGTAAACAGCAACTTCCCATCACCTTTCTTGAATTTGACTGGTCTCATATCTATCTTCTCAAACAAAGGATTTATTACCAAAGAAACGGTGGTTCTTTCAGGTGCGTTTTCTCAAACTAATAATGAATTAATCCCTTAAACCCGCACGTGGGACAGCATATAATTTAGACATGTGGAGACTGGCATCGGTGAAAACCCGGTCCACTTCTTCACATGTGACAGTATAACTTAAACATGTAGAGACAGGATATGATCAAAATTTCATTCCAAAACTTCAAACTGATAAATGAAGAGATTCTAGACATATAAGGAGGCTATAGACTACTATTTAGTAGTCCGTGTGAGAATAAACTCTCAATAGACTCACGTTATTCTAAATTTTCATTGTAATTAAGTGATCTCTTCTGGTCTAGGGTCTCACACCATAGGGATGGCGAAGTGCATTGGATTCCGATCTCGGATCTACAACGAAACCAACATAAACACGGCATTTGCGACATCTTTGAAGTCAAACTGTCCCAGCGCAGGTGGTGACAGCAATCTCTCCCCTCTCGATATGACGAGCTCGACAGTGTTTGACAACGCCTATTACACCAACTTGATCAAGAGCAAGGGCCTTCTACATTCAGATCAACAGCTCTTCAATGGTGGCTCCACTGATTCTCAAGTCAAGGCTTATAGTGCCAATTCTGCATCTTTCTTCAAAGATTTTGGGAATGCCATGGTGAAGATGGGAAACCTTAGCCCACTTACCGGCACCAATGGTCAGATTAGGACCAATTGTAGGAGTGTTAACTCAGGCTAAGCAACCCAAGTCAGTTTTCTTCTTTCCTTCAAAGCAAGTGAGTTAAATTTGATTGCTCCTTGGCAATCTTGATGTACTTAGGCAGACCAAAATTATTTGATACTTAATAATTGAATAAAGAGGAATTAAAATCATATACCAGTTCTTTAATGAGGAGTTCAAATATAAGAACCAGAACTGACTGACCAAGTAATTAATGATCTTGGTCCTAAGACATGGGACCAATTGGTTACTCGGTTCTGATCTTGATCTCCAGAGATCAGAATCCATTAAGAATCAAACCGATTACCTGAAATCGGAACAATTTACACACTCAATACACGGTAGGAATCATTTAACAGTTATATACTCTGTTTTTGTTGTTGTACTTACTTGTGTAAAATTTAAAACTGTTATAATGGATTTATAGCAAATATATGTTCTCATGTAGAAACAGAAACTAATTCATGAAAGCTCCGTTTGCTTTGACGTAAAATTTTACGTGTAACATTTTATGCGTAAAAAAAAATTCAATATATGTTTCGAGTAGGTAAAAGAAGGACGAAGTTCCATCCCCTTAGAGGTCACTATATTTTACCTCTTGAAAATAAATACTGAATTTATTTTTTACATATAAAATGTTACACGTAAAATTTTAATGCAGAAAAACAAAAATAAACAAAAAGGAAAACAACAATGCAATAATGTACATGGTTCCATAATGTGCTTACGTTCACGGCAAGAAAGTAGCAGTTTTCACTTACAATGGAGAATTTCTGCAAGATTGCCACTCTCTTCTGTCTTTTTACATTCTTTCCTGAGCATTTCTTGCTCTCTATCTCACTCCTTTGACCCTCTTATAACACCAGATCAGATTAGATCATTCTCTACATCTCGATAATCATACTGTATCTCTCATAGTGAGGATGGATGGTTAAGAGAGAGAAAGAGAGAGAGAGAGAGAGAGAGAGAGAGAGAGAGAGAGGGGGGTTCCGGCAAAGAACAAAGAGGGAAGGACAGAAGAGGAGAGTAGCTATGGCTGATTAAAATTTTAAGGTTAACATTTTATTTGGCTCAAATTACGGGTATAACTGTAATTTTATGAAAATTCATTTCTGTAATTAAAATATGAACCGGCAAGAGACCATATCCTTTTTCTCGCTGCCGCAACTAAAACCTTTAAGAACAGGATAAGAGATTGAAATTTTTTAAAACAGAATCCTTTATACGATGGGCTAGATATTTTCTCATAAAATAATACTTGTAGTCTTATAGGTTGTTGATTGGATTAAACATGGTTAAGGAAGATCAAATCCCAACAGTTACAAGCTTTCCTTCAAAATAGCTGAACTATGTTGGACTGCGAACCAACATGCATGATTCAACTCTGGAATGACTTGGTCCATACTGTTGTGGGTTCGATATAGGCCCGTGGGATTAATCAGGCCAAAGGTCTGGATCCCCATCCAATAAAAATAAAATAATGCATGGATTGTAGGGATCATATGGTAGTTATTATCATATGAGAGTTATTATCGTGTGGAGATGTACATAGTTACTATAGAAATAGTTAAATTGAAGAATGGAAGTGAAGTGATAAGATATGGAAATCCACCCTCCGAATAGACCACCGGGGCCAAACATCCTAGTAAATCCGGAGGCCATTCCCTCAAATAGAACCAACATATTTTTATGATGTTAGAAGGTGAACAAAAAAACCGTTTGAGTGTAAAAAGCAGTAGATCTGATCAGAGAGAGAGAGAGAGAGAGAGAGAGAGAGAGAGAGAGAGAGAGAGAGGGGAAGATTCGAAGGTGCAGAATTGCAAAGATCCATACAGTTAGTATTCCTAATTCAAGACCAGAAATAATTAAATCCGTAGGATAACCCAAGAGCTAGAAAAGATGGGAGAGAAAAAGCAAGCAAGAAGCAGAACTATACAGCTAAAAATTACTTAAATTGAAGAGAACTTCATTGGATGCAGCAACTACAGCCTTAGTAACGGTCAATAACATGGAGATGAATATGCAAATTAGGAGAGTAGATGACAGAAAGAAGTTTGGTTGCATAATTGCAGAGTGAATTTTGCTACTGAGAACCCACTAAGCCTGAAAAAAATTTGATTTATTATTATTTATGAGACATTCGTTTTGGCCTACAGAACCCACCTTTAAATGAATTTTCCATATCAGTTCTGGCCAAATTGGATTCTGATTTTGTACCGGGCGTATTCAGAAAAAGTTTTCAAACTACTACCTAAGGGTAGTTATCAATCCTATGGACCAGATCACTTCCTCTGCTTGACTGTAATTTCCATGATCAACCTATAAGTTTAACAATGATGCCGTAACACTCTTAAATTATAACTTATAAATTTAAATTTCAGAGCAAGAGAATGGGAAGAAGGCATTGAATTACTCAACTAGTAAAACTGTAGAAGTCAGTGAAGAGTGTTCTTTACTAATTATATAGTATTTCCCCAATAAAACTGTTTCATTGGATTGAAATTGCAGGGGTAATAAACCAAAAAAAAAGGCAGACTTCACAAAAACAGAAATATGAAGCCCTCAACACTTACGTACAGGGCCAATTTTGATGCATTTAGCTTTTCCCTACAATGATGCCTGAGGGACTTCCTTTTTGTGGGAAAGAGTTAAAGTGAATTCAAACTAATTCTTTTTCCCTGTTATTATTTCAATTTTTCTTCTCAACGGATCGTCAGTTATGTGCAAGGGTTCCTGGGAAAGGGTTTGATTTTTCCAAAGAAGGGCCAGGAATGTGAATGATTTGAACATTAATCCTGTTAAGTCCTGGGCTAAAAACCATAAATGAGGACAGATGTAAATGGGTTACCTGTCATCAATAAATTATTTTCGCCCATCAAAAAATATTACAACTAAAGCCACAATCAAAGCATGATCAACAAATCCAGGGAATATTGTCAGCTTAAATCTGCGCCTCCCAACAATAATCTTCCTCAGCTTGTACAGAAGACTCGTCTGCAACAAAGTTCAACAGTCCTGTTACTTCTCAACATGGCAAAACAATGAATATGCATTGACAAGTTATTGAAATCTAAGTGCACTTTGATAGATAACCTGCAGGATTTGGTTTGTTGGGATACTGCTGTCCTAAAAGACATGGATACAACATCATACACAAAAATAAGCTAAATGAAAGAAGAAAATTTACTTGGATTTCTTTAGTCAAGTGACTAACCCAACCGCACCAAATCAAGGGTTGGTGCATTAAGGTATGTTTTCTAACTAGAGATAGATGGTAATGGTTTAAATGACAACTAAAAAAAAAAACAAAAACTAGAGGACCACAAGGTCCACATGTTAGCTAACCAGAATTGCATAATGACACTTGGATCCCCGTGCAGCCACCCCCCCAAAAAAAAAAAAAAAAAAGTAGGCTGAATAAGCCCATATGCAAGTAAGAAAGTAGACCAGTAGTACCAGTAGTAGCCTACCCTGCTGTCCTAAGACTGCTATTTAAATATAGGGTCAGTAGCTCTGTTAGGTAAAACTCGTTTTAAACGCATATCGTATTCAACCATTTAATATGCGTATTACCATATTGATCTCAAAAATACTTTAAAATACTCCATACTCCAAGCCTTGCTGTTTAAAACGCATTTAAAACATGTTTAATACGCGTACCGTACTGTATCCATATTTTAACCTGCATCTTCAATAAGTAATGAGTCTATTAATCCTATATCGTTTAATATTCTTACTACCATCAACATTACCAATGTGAGATTAAAGGCTACCACTTCCTCATAATTACTTCTAAACTCATTACTTTATTACTCGTTAGGGTAAGCTGTGGGTTGTGGGTCATAACAAATATATATTGTAGGCCACCATAAAGCATTCTCTCTCTCTCTCTCTCTCTCTCTCTCTCTCATATGGATTCATACTTGGAATCTTAGACAAACTGAAGACAAAGAGGATCCAAAAGCAAAATAAATCAATAAATCCGCTTTGCTGCAGGATCTTAGTACAACCAGCCCAAACTAGAATTATAGAACAAGGATAAAATTAACTTATCTGTAATTTCAGCCGTCAGAATCTCGTGGAACTTGCAGGAGTTGTCCTTGAGAGTTGATCTGAACACGACAACCAAGTGAGTAACTGGAGAAGCTTGTGATGTCCTTTGATGTCAGCAGCAGAGTTTGATCTCAATATGAAGTTTTAAGAAAAATAGCCCAATAGTGTGGGAGAGATGGAGAATGGAGGATAAGATCAAGGAATTGAATTAATCAAGCAACAATGACAATCGGTTGAGTCTCACAACCATGAGACTCAACCAAAAAAAATTCGATGTTTTTCTAGTTTGCTCAAGTCTGCCTCCCTTCTCCCATTCCATTCTATTTATAATGCTGAAAAAAATTATAACAATAGAAAGGACTAATTCTTTAAGAAGAATGTTCAAAAATAAAATGGAGAAATCTTTCCTTTATATCTATTAGGAAAGTTTCTAAACAAAAGAAACTTCTAAAAACTGATCCAAAGAAAAAAAGTTTAGGAAACAAACAAAAGACTGATTTGTAGGAGAAGAGGATTTGCGTTGGACAGATTTGGGACAGCTGTCCATAGCTGTGAATATTAGCCAAAGCCATCGGCTTGGTTTTTTGTCTTTTTCTGCCGTCTTGTATAGATCTTGACTGCATCACAAACATAAAACATTAATTATCTACTTGACTAAAGATGATAATTCTCACCGTTTTATGGCTAGACACATCACAAATGTCATCTGTTCCCATTGACTTAGGTATAATTTTTCAATTTATGGGAGTATATTGCCGTTTTTTCACCATACTGTATTATAACTGATCCGTTTAAAACCCATACTGTCCATTTTCCTTTTTATGTTTGACCTTTTTTTTTACCGTACCGTTCTTGTTTTGCTCCATTTAAAACCCGTTCCGTCCCGTTTTGTTTTTTTATTTCCCATTTTAACTATGGTCAGTAGAGAAAGGATGAGTGTATAAGTTACAGCCACGCAAATGAACATCACATAGGTGAAATATCAACAGTAGAGGAAGTAAAATCTATAAGCTTCAAATACATAGAAATGGATCACAAAAGACAAGGAAATGAAGAACTCTGATTTTAGAGATAAAAACTCAAAAATGAGTTTCTCCAACTTGATGGATAGATTGATATACATACAGAGATCAACGTGGCACCTTGTTCAAATCTAATTACCTAATCCAATTTTTTGCCTTCTCTGGTCAGGCTTTAACTGTTGTCTGCATTCTATATGTGTAGTGAACCTTTCGTGCAAGTCTTCCTACATATATCCTCTGGTTCTCAGAGCCTCAGTACTGTTTAACTCTTCTATTTCCAGTAGGAGTAAAACATATGGAGTTTAGCATTATAGACTTTGCAATCAATCCAACTTTCTGCTATGCATTGTTACGCCTTAGTAAACTTTTTTGGCTGCAATCAGCAGTGAGCCTCTTATAGAAGGCTTTCCACCAGTTTCCTGTGGTTCACCCACCCTTAGTACCTAGGAACTCTTGAGATTTACAGTACCTTCCCAAAAGCCCCTCCCTTTCAGCACGTAAGATTCCTCAAACACAAATTTATGCCTTCCATTCATGACATCTCCATTCACAGCTATAATTTGTGAACTATATCACATCTAACAGTAAGGACGGGATATTCCACACAATCAAGCAGATTGGCTCTCCAAGAATCTGGTCCTTGATCTAACTTCTTCTTCTTCTTCTTTTCCCTTTTTTTTTTTTTTGTAAGTAAGATCTAACTGTTAAACTTGTCGACAATGTTATATATCTGATGGTTCATATTCACCATACTGATACTCTTAACCAGTCATTAGATCTCCAATCAAAAGCTATCATCCTAGAACTAATTTATCACAAATAAAAGAATCAGAATTTCATTATAATTATTCCATAATCAAGTGGTGGCAGCTGGGTCAGGTGGAAAAATCAATGACCTATTGTCACCGAGACCAGGGATCGAGTCCCACATTCACCTTCTTTCCCTCTCTCATATACTGCCTTGCATGCAGCCCCCCCCCCCCAAAAAAAACAAAAACCCCTTTTTTTTCTCCCCAATCCACTTGCATTTTGAAGATTGAGTTGCTTCATGAAAATAGTATATGCATGCCATAAAAGACCCTGACATATAGGGTCTCAGTCTCCAAGAAGCAGAGGGCTATGCTACGGGAACTGGAATTGGTTTAACAAGATTGACTGTGGCTGATTCGTGGTTAATGGGATGTATAGAGTTCAATCAATTCAAGGTAAACAATTGAATGATTTAAGATGTTGGTCAACTGGCTTTGTCCATGTTCGTACGGCTGAAACTCCTTACATCACATTTGCTCTCTTTATTCCCATCCTCATGCCGGGCCCTAACGAGCACACCCCCCATTTTCTATCTACCAATGGCAGCAAGACCTCCATTCAATAAATGAGGTCAACTGCTTATGATGCTTCCCCCTAGTCAATGAGATTTTCATTTGCTACAGGATGGTTGTAGATCAGGGCACAGGAAGTCGAAACACAATAGGAAAGGGAGCTGATTCATTCTCACTAATAGCATTCGTGTACACACCCACCCTTTCCTCCCCAAGGCCCAGAGACTGGACGAGTAGCCACTGTGCTAGCACAAACCTAAACGATTAGGGGTTTCTACGCTGGTATCGCGCCTTGTAGTTTTTACTTGAATCAAAATCATCCAATCTACAATTGAAATAAATTCTAAAAATACACTTAAGCATGGAAAAAGCTCCTCGAGGTCATCCACATAACATTCTACCGTTTTATGTTGTTCATCTCAAATTATCTGCATCATAGCTCATTGGGAGGGGGCACCAGCATTTTTGAGACCAAATTGCTGGGTGAACTCTTTAACCGATTGCATAATCAGCAACTGATTCGACTAATGAATAAATTACTGAACCTATAGGAGTAGGCTCTTCATCCATACAACAAGCAGAAAAAGCTTAAAGTAGCCATGGATGATATCACTAGAAGACCTAAGAGAATGGACCAAGAAATACATCAGGTGGAAAACAAGAAGCTCCAACGGTAGCAAATAGGGTGCATTCTGGGAACATATGCCTGCTCGATTCAATTCTCATACAAAATCGTATGAGTGAGTCTCTTATTCTTGCTCCCCGCTCGATTTTGAGAGTGTTGCTGAGAAGAAAGATCTGTTCTATGTGAAAATTAGATCCTGCCTCCACCCTCTTCACAGAAAATGGAGAAATGAATTGATCGATTTTTGGAGATTGTATTGTATAGAGTATAACAACTCCGAATGACCAGGGAAAAGAGAGCCAAAAAAGAAAAAAGGATATCCATTTGTGCGTTCGTCAATCTTTCACACACAAAATTATACATATGATCGAACATAACCATCATATATGCTTCACCTAGATCAAATGGTCAAATAACCAATCATCGCTCCATGCAATCAAACAAATTAGCATTCAACTCATATTTAGCACTAATGCCCTCAGAAATTATATATCCCATGACATATATCCATCATTCAAGGGGGTCAATTTAATCCATCAATCAAACAATGAGATCCACTATATGTCTAACATTCAGAAAATTTTTCCTACTACAATTACATTCCCAATGGCTCATATGTGCTGAAATGAGTCAATAACTTTCAGTTCAATAAACTGATCATTGATGTTTTAGCATTCCATATAATTTCCATTATATTGGAGCCCAACCTTTGATATGATATAATATTCTCAGTGATTGGGTCCTGATATGTACTTTTTCATTCTTTCTTCTTGTAAGTGTTGACCTGTTGTATCATTCCTAGTTGGTAGGCTGTTTGTTTTTTATGCAATAGAACATAGAAAAAGAAGAGGGAAAAAAATTTGATTTGGGAAAAATATTGTATACAATGTGAAGTGCATACAAGTCCAGACAAATGCATCCCACGTATGCAAACTAAGACTTGAATATATTCATCTTCATAAGCCCGCTTCAAATAAATAGTAAATGTATAAAATTATACTTTTCCTTATTCCTCACATGTCTAAGAATTTCATGTAACCATGTCCGCAGTAAATATGTGCATAAAGTTATGTGAATTTCCCTCAAATCTATGTTAAGAGTTACTAACTTTATGTAATGGTAAGGAGGATAAAGCCTGCTATTGATAGAATTGAGAAATTAAATGATGTACGCACTTATCCATTTAACCAATCAAACCCATGAAAATGAATGGCACATTATATTCCATCTGCCAACTTAGCATGAGCTCAGAGCCTTACTGAAAGAGCAAGCTTGATTTCTATCCCATGAAAATGAATGGCACATTATATTCCATCTGCCAACTTAGCAGGACCTCAGAGCCTTACTGAAAGAGCAAGCTTAATTTCTACTTTTGTAGAGCTCAATCCACTATGAGTGCTCACAGCTCCAAAAAAAAAAAAAAAAAAAAAGAGGGCATCCCAGTGCTCACAGCTCGAAAATAAACCCAAAAATCCAAGGACTTGATGAAAGATGAAGCTAACTTCTCACATCTAGAGATTAAATCCCCTGCTCCAGACAAATGAAAATTTACCTAGAAGAATTCCAATTAAGCAATTTATCAGGAAGGAGACCCCAAATCAACTTCCCTTGGAGAAATTGATGCGGGATCCGGGTTGAGAAAACCCTAATTAGATCCGCTGTAGACCCACCCAAATAATATGAAAGCTTGGTTCAATAAACAGTGGCAGAACTGTAAATAAGCTCAAAACTCAACTAGTAATGGCGGATTTGTAATTATTCAGAACTTTCTAATAACTTGAGTAAACCAAACAAGGCCTTAGGACTGATTTGGAATTAGAAACAAAGAAATAAGGTTAAACTTCAGTTACTTAATAAGGGGAGATATAATTGGAAATCCAGAATTAAGACCTTTCTTCTACCTTTTGCTAGAGACTATTTCACGAACAGAACCATAAGGTAAAACACAGCTTGGTTTCTAAAGGGAGAAATCCATTGATAGGACTCCTTTTACTCTGAAATTTCAAAAGAAGGTTCGAAACACTCAGACCTATCAATTCCAGCCCAAGTCGATGCTAACCGATGAGGATCGATGCAGGTAAAAGTTGCTGAAGTTGATTCTGGCTGTAAAAGAGAGAAGCTAGAGTTGCAGGTTTTAGTTTCTAATGTTGGGAGGATTTCTGGCCATGGGTTTGGGGGGTGTAGGTCGCCTATGGAAGAAGAACAATCACCCCAAGTTTCAAAGGAAAAGAGAAAGGGATGAGGGAGATGCGAGGCTTTTCAGCTGGGCTGGGACTGTCGCCAGAACAAGGGAGTAGAGGAAAGGAAGAAGAAGAGGGAAAGGAGAAAGGAAGAGACACAGAAGGGGTTGGTTCTGATTCGTAGGGATGACAAGAGAGAAAGAGGGGAAGATGAGAAGGAAAGGGAAGAGAGTCACACACTCAACCAACAGGTCATTCTAACAATAAGCACAAATCAATTCTTTTTTCTTCTTCAAAAATCTACTACCGATTACTCTATTACACGCCTTTATAAAGGAAAATAACATTCCTAAGCTAACTGAAATAAACTTGAAAACTAAAATAACCTCCTTATGAAATAGAATCTAATCTCTATGGCATAAAATCCCTACTAAAAGCAGAAACATAAATTAGGAAACATAATATTGAAACTTCCTATTCTAATTAACTCTCTACCAACCCTTTCCAAACCAAACAGTTTGAGCCGGTTCAAGTTTGGCTTGGGTAGTCAAATCGGCTCATATCAATCCATCCATGATATTGCTACTGCATCAGAAATAGTGTAGTGGCGTCTCGATTGTCCATCCTGTAGGAGCCCCCCTCTGACTGGTCACAGTTCCAATTCCCAAAAGAGTAAGGATATATCATACCACACATCCCAACACATCGAGCCATCAATTTTTTTTTTTTTTTTTTTTTGGGGGGGGTAAGTATTGGGCCATCAATTGCTACAACTAGGCTGCCACATTGGATATTACTTCATCATTCCAATGATTTCACTAGATGAAAAAACTGCAGCTCCAATTTCTTGGCCAAAGCCCAAAAAATACCATCCACCTATCCTGCTGATGGTGTCTTGATGTAATTCCCTTCTCATAATCTCTCTCCATTTATGGTAACTGGTGTGACCTAGTTGCTTGAAGATGGAGGGAGAGAAGAGGATGATCACGAATTGACAACACTTATCCCTATGAATAATCAGCGATGTGTATTGATATGATATGAATTTACTATTGATGTAACAAAGTAAGATTTCATCTAAAATCTTCATAACCAATCCAACCTAGTTCAAGTTTGGATCCCAACTATATAGCTGAGGTAAGTGTTAAAAGGAAGGACTGGGGGAAGCACTGGAGAGTCAACCCTCGATGAGAGTTCTCTCAATCAAATTATCATTGTGGCAATTAAATTGGGCTATTTAGACATCACTGATAATGAGACAGAGTCTCACTAGGCCAATCACTGTAACATAAGGTCTTGCCACTTGGTCTTTGCCCTGGCAACCTCAGTGAGCCAAGGAGCTGAGTGACATGACACCATTTGATACCTTTGACTACAGCTCCTCCGAGTCACTTCTGATAAGACCACTAGCCCCCTTGCCCCTAGCTCCGGGCAATAGAAGCCAGACTGAGCTCCAAGATATATGTTACATATTTTGTTATAGAGCAATAAATAAGTAGGTGGTCCAACTTGGGGATTAGGACAGGCAGTCCCAGGACCTTCTCCATTTATCAATAGTATTCCACTTTAAGTCCCAATATAATTACTGTATTGTCTAAGACCCCTGTTCTCGGAGTACTTTTAAGTTTGTAGTTGATAGATCATATAATAGAATGAGGCTTTACATCACAGACAACAAAACATAGTTAAAAGCAAAGTTAGAATCATAATAAGAATGTAGAAGCCAAAATTTAAGTTAAATTAGCTTCGGTAAGATGTAAAGCAAATCTAACACTACCTAGTGCAATGCAACCTAAACAGAGATTCAGGTTAAGGAGATGGGGTTCAGCTCCTTCTCAACCTAAAAGAAGGTTCACTTTTTCTACATAGAATTCTGTATCTGCTACCTTAGTGATTCAGCAACTGTTTTTATAGTGTGCATTGTTAGTCAGAAATTACTAAAGAAGCACCAAGGTCCGAGCACTATGAATACCACAATCAAAGAAATAAAAATTATGTTTTTATCTTCTATTTTTTTTTTATTTATTGGTGGTGGTGTGTGTGCGGGCGCCGGGGGGAGGGTATTGGGGAGAAGGGGGGAGAGTGAGAGCACTGACTTGTCATTACCTCTGCAACAATGGCATTGCGTTTGTAGATGGTGCAAGACCTCTGAAAGGGACAACCTTTGACCTTAAAATCTGATGTTGAATCTCCCCAGTTCTCATCAAGCAGGAACACCTCTAATTCTGTAATCAAAAGCGAGGAGTAGGTCCTCTGCACCCTAAACACTAAGTCCTTCCACTCCCCACTCTCTCCTCTAAAGACTTGCCATCCACCCTACAAACAGGTAATCAAAATTACAACCCATGAAACATCATTACATAGATCTTAAGAGCACCATAATGCAAATTCGGGGATGTAGCTCAGATGGTAGAGCGCTCGCTTAGCATGCGAGAGGTACGGGGATCGATACCCCGCATCTCCATTTTTTTTCTATACAATCAATTTTTTTTAAGAGCGTCTTGGGAAAAATTAAGAGCGTGAGAGAGAAAAGGGCTTACATCGTAGGGGAAGATGGCGAAGATAGGGTTTCCTGAATCATCGAGCAAGAGTCGCCTGGGCCGGGGAGTGGATTTGGAGGATTTTCCGTCAACCCTAAACACGAGATTGTCGGAAGAGTCGGTTATCGTCAACTTACCACGTTTAAGGTCTTGACGTTTCTTTCGTATGAACAAATCAATCGCTACATGCGAGATCGGCGGATATCCGATTGAAGAAGCACTTGCTGAATCTTCAAGCGTTTGATGCGGTTGGATTGAACTGGTTGATGCTTCTGGTAGTGTTATTGAACTGGTTGATGCTTCTGGTAGTGCTAATGGATTGCCTGAACTCATTGAAAACAGGGGAGAACAACTCTATGAAGGAAAAGAAGTTTTTATAAGCGAAACGCGTCGACACTTTTGAGTTGATTCATTCTTAATTCTTTAATGGTGGCTCGAATGTCTTTATGTGTTTTCTTTGGAATATACAAAGTGGTCCCAAAATCCAGTACTGCCAATGCTATGATGTGGATTAATCACCGTCTGAATCACGGTATGTATTAAAAATTCGGTTTTATTTTTCCCTAGTGGGTTTGTACATAAGATTTTATGGTATAGAAATTGTCTCTCGTCTGAATTCGAGCGAGAGACTTAGTGGTTTCGATGGATGGCTGCCATCTGGTTCTCGGGTCAATCCGAGCCCTCCATCAGAGCCGACATCCCTATTGGCTTAGCTTATTGGTTCAGGTGTCGACTCGGATGAAAGGCTCAGATCTACCGCAGAGTCAGATGGTGACCATCCATCTGGGCCGCCAAGTCTCCGATCCAAACTCAAGCGGGAGAGCATGTGGATCTGATTTTATGTTAGGTATAAAGAGGGTTCCCACAACGCGGTTTGAGGGAATCTTTTCCAATGCATAAATAAATGTGAGTTAAAAAAAAACTTAAGAAGATAAAATGAATTATGTGAGAGGTGTTTTTAAAAAATTAATAATAATAATAATAATTATATGAGAGGTTATGAGAAAGAACCTCACAATAGGGTTGGAGGGTTCTTCTTGGCTTAAGTTCCTAATTGATTGTTTGCTTGTGGCTTTGTGACTATATGAGCGATTTTTATCTGATGATTTATTAAATTAGCTAAAATAGATTTGGATTTACTAAATTGTGATTAATCACCATCATTATCTTATACTTAGCTTTATATTTAGTCCTACTTTCTTACCTCAAATTTCTTTTGAATTCCTCCAAAAAGCAAACCTTCACCCTTTTTTCTTTTTTTTTCCCATAGCCCCACTTCAACACACTCCAGGTTTGATATCATTAAGGGTGTTAAGGCCCCGTTTGATAACACTCCAGCTCCCATGGAGCTACTTCTGATCCGGAGTCATTTTCTACTTCTTCTCCGGAGTCAGGATTTTTGAAGTAGAATGTTGTTTGATAATGCTGCTTCAAAATCAAAAGACTATGCTTCCAAAATGCTATTTTGTGGTGGTGGTGGGGGGTGGTGGTAGTGGTGGTGGTGGTGGTGGGTGGTGGCGGCAGTGGTGGCAGTGGTGGCAGTGGTGGTAGGTGGTGGGTGGGTGGTGGTGGCGGTGAGGGTGGAAGGTGGTGGGTGGTGGTAGCGGCGATGGTGGAAGGTGGTCGGTGGTGGTGGCGGTGAGGGTGGAAGGTGGTGGGTGGTGGTAGCGGCGATGGTGGAGGGTGGTGGCGGCATTGGTGGTAAGTGGTGGGTGGTGGTGGCGGTGGCTGCAGTGGTGGTAGGTGGTGGGTGGGTGGTGGTGGCGACGGTGGTGGTGGTGGCGGTGATGGTGGAAGGTGGTGGGTGGTGGTGGCGGCGATGGTGGAGGGTGGTGGCGGCATCGGTGGTAAGTGGTGGGTGGTGGTGGTGGTGGCGGCAGTGGTGGTAGGTGGTGGCGGTGATGGTAGAAGGTGGTGGGTGGTGGTGGTGGTGGCGGTAATGGTGGAAGGTGGTGGGTGGTGGTGGCGGCGATGGTGGAAGGTGGTGGCGGCATTGGTGGTAAGTGGTAAGTGGTGTGTGGTGGTGATGGCGGCGGCGGCGGTGGTGGTGGTGGTGGTGGTGGCGGCTGTGGGTGGTGGGTGGTGGTGGGGATGGTGGCGGTGGAGGGGTGGTGGTGATGATGGCAGTACTAGTGGTAGTGGTGATGGCAGTCAGTAGTGGTAATAGCTCCGGAGCAAGAGAAGTAAGTTTTTTTAGCTCCAGTTTTTTTGCTCCCAGAGATATTTTTGGAATGGTTCACTCCATGGGAATCAAAACTTGAACCATGTTTATCAATCGCCATTCTACTCCGGATTAACTCTGGAGCTAAAAAGTAAGGAGCTGGAGTGTTATCAAACGGGGCCTAAGGGTGCGTTTGATAACACTCCCAGCTCCTACTTCTTAGTTCCGGAGTTAATTCGGAGTAGAATAGCGATTGATAACGTCGGTTCAAATTATGACTCCAATGGAGTGAACCGGATAGAAAATGACTCTGGGAGAAGAAATTTTGGAGTTAAAAAAACTTACTTCTTTTAACTCCGAAGTCATTTTTGGGAGAGAGTTGAGGGGAGTCGACTCCCAACATAAGAACTTACTCCTGACAAATCAGTCTTTCTCCACTGTTGGCCATCTCTACTACACGAAATAGGTGGAAGACAAAAGGAAGACAAAAGGAAAAGTAGCAATCGAAGATCCGAAGTGCATCTTCGAGCTCCTTGTTCATCTGTGGAAGATGAAGACTCCTCCTCTTGCTGCAAAGACGAAGACAAAGATCCGGAGTACAGATTCTCTCTCTTTGGAAGCCGAATGTTGAGAGGAATCTTTGTCTGTGTTTTCTCTTTCACTCTCTCCGAAGACGAAGTTGCTGGCTTGGCTTCATTTGTTTATGTTCTCTCCATCTCTTCGACATTCCCTCTGACTGTGCAAGGTATTTTTTTTCACTTCTCTCTCTCTGCGATTTCAAGTTTCGGCTGAATTTTTTTTCCCTAATCAGCTTCTTTCTCATTGTATTTTTTAGGGTTTTTCATGGTCGTTTTATTTGCCTCTCTCCTGTAGAAGATTACCTCTGATTGTAGCAGGTAATGTTCTTTTATTTAATTTGTAATTTCTGATAATGGGTATTGTGTAGGATTTGGCAACGATGATTAGGGGTGATTTCTTAAAGGAGTTATTTCGTTGGATTTTGATTAGGGGTGATTTTGAAGTTGTTCTGTTAAATCATTAATGAATTGATTATTGAGTTTCATAATTTTTTGTATTAATTTTTGGGTAACTCAATCTCTGTTATTGTTTTATTGGTTTAATCATATCTATTCATCAATAACTTTAGGTTTTGTTTTGATGTTTCATTTTGTTTTCTTCTGGTTTTCTATTTGGTTACAAGTTTTTCATATTCATTGCTTGGATAATGGAAGTATAGTAAGATTCCTTCCTAATCTCAATGAGACTTATTTTTAGAGATTCTACTCTATAAATAGAATGTCCCTAAGCCTCTTTCACTCCTTTTGAAACCCTAATTGAGAGTGAGAGAAAGAGAAGAGAAGAAGAAGAGAAGGAAAGTTGGAGAAGAGGACCGAATTGAAGAATTCAGAGAAATCTCTGAATCTCAGCAAACCTAAGGTATGGGCAAGCTTTCTATTTGATAATCTAAGACCTTAGAATAGTTCATGAAGAGTGTATGGTCTAGGAGAAACCCAAATCATACACCCATGGGAAGATTTCGATGAATTCCATGGAGAAATCATGGTAGACAAGGTAAGGAAGAAACCTAGTGTTCTAAGCCATAGAACAAGCCTAGAATGGATTGTGGAAGTAAGCCATAGGACCCAAACGGAAAGGAATGGACTGTAGAATGAAAATCTCGACTCAACCCACCGGGGGTCGCAAGTGGGGTCGATTGGGAATCGACCCTACCAGACCACAGGATCGACCCCCAGTATTCGGGAAGTCCAGAATAGGGGTGGTCGCACCCAGGGTCGATGGAACATCCAACCCTGGCATCGACCCTACCCTGGGGGTCGATGTAGACTGCTACCCACCCTGCGACCCGTGCTTAAAAACAAGCCTAATGATGCCAGAATGACTTCTAACCAAAATCTATCGACTTGTTAGGTTTTTCTATTGATATAAAAGTGGTTTTAAAGCTTGAAAGAGGATCAACACTTAAGCAAAGGTGAGGGAACAAGACCTAAACTAATTGACTAATAATAAACTGTTTTCATTTCTTGAGTCCAATGCCATGACTGATTCTATGCGTGTGTGCTTGTATGTGCATTTAATATGTCATCCAATATTCCTGCTATTACTGTTCATGCATATTTAATTCTGTTTATTTATAACATGATGATGATGATGATGCTAGGAATAGGCATGTGAATGTATGTGTGTGGTTAGTATACATGGTGCGGGTAGGGGATGGTATCAACCGGTACAGCCATGCTGTTTTCATGGGGTGTATATTGTGCCATGGTTCTACTCAAGTCATTTCCACTGACATCGTCGTATCGCCATTACCTTAGCAGAACTACTACGTCGTAGGGTATCAGGGGAGGTGGTCTTGGACCTTGTAGTCTTTGACTCTACCGGGGGGCCTTAGCTCTATCTTTATGGATGTATTGAGGGATGCTGGGGTGAGGCCTTTGATACACTGTTTGACATTAGGATTGGTTAGTTGCGAGCCCAGTTTGCAAGCCCTCTCTAGCAGGGGCTTACGTGTTGATATGGGCCACCGGTATAGCCATGCCGTTTTCATGGGGTGTATATTGTCCATGGTCGGTGTATGTGGGACGACAGTGCCGATACTCATTGGGCGGATTCGCACACTTGTGTATAGAGGTGAGGCGGCCACCGAACCTTTCTATAGCACATTGCAAACTTATAAACCAGACCACATATATGAATTGAATGCATGCATATGTTTGTTGCATTGTTTTGTTTGCTCACTGAGTTGTTATGTGTGCTCACCCTTTCGACGTCGAATATTTTTAGTTGATGATGCAGGTACCACGGTGGAAGACTATATGAATGTTTCTGCGTACGGCCACATCGCTGCATGGAAGCTGAAAACTTAGTGGAAACGCATGACTCTTCATGCGAGTGCAACGCATGCGTTTTCGATTAGATTTTGATTTGAATTATTAAGGAAATATAATTGATATTTTATTTACTTATGTCTCAGTTGATATAACATAATTTGATACTTTATTTATGATTATCATAGCTAGATTCCTCAGTTCATTTATTATTAAGACTTCCGCTATTGTGTATTTATTCTGATTATGGTTGTGGATGTGTATGATTTTATTTTCAACGGACACATCCTATTAGAGATCTTGGTTGAACCGTTGGTTTAGTAGCAGTTCATCACACCGTTCTGGATGGTGCAGAATTGGGGTGTGACAACTTGGTATCAGAGCTCTCATGCCCTGTCTGTAAAACCAGTATACTTCCACAAAAATTCATGAACTGAGATAGGATAAAAATTTAGAAACTGTAATAATAACACACCATAAGCATCTGTGTTGTTTGAGACAAAATTAAAAGAGAATAATGCATCTATTAAATGAGAAACAAATTTATATACACCCAAAAGAAGAACAAACATATATATACATGACTAAAGCAGAGTACAGTCCACAACCCAGACAGTTACTCTGAAGTACAAAAAGAAAGACAAAAGAGAAAACATCATGGAGCTGGAGGTGCTAGAGGAGGAGGTGCCTCGCGATCTCTATCATAGTCCTCCGCATACACCCTATTCAACCAGACCACCTGAATCTAGGTCGCCTGGAGACTAGCTGCCAGCTCGGCCATCCGCTGATCCGATGCGCGCTGGGCCTCCCTAATCTCACGTAACAGCCCCATCATGTCATCCGAAGGTGCATACGAAGGACCAGCTGAATAAGAAAGACCAGCTCCTGTAGTATGAGTAGGTGATGGATGAGGTATGGCATCCACATCCATGTATAAGCAATCGTCATCACCCCCATGAACCCCTGCTCCAGCGTCTACTGCTGCTGCCTCAGTGTAAGCACCCCATTTTTGTCATCCCAATTAAACAAAGTCCTACTGGTATATGGACAACAAAAGGAAGAAAGATGATTGAAAGTTTGGATTTTTTACTGTGAATTTGAGAAAGTTTTCAATGGGTCCCATAGTAAGGTCACGGGTTATAATTTTACATGGATGCCTAGGTCATGGAATTATCTTCAAAATGAGACCAGAATTACTCGATTCTGACATCAAATGAAGAAGATATGATCATTTTAGTTTGATGATACGTACAAGGGAGGCTTCTGAAATTATCATAAATAATCTCACGGGCTTTCATGCAAATTATCGTAAGTTGGATTGTTTGAATCTCAAATCATCATATCTTGATCATCCGACATCTGAATCATATGGTTTAAGTACCATTATTCCTTATTTTTAGTCCTCTTCAAAATGGACGTAAAGGATTTCCGGTAGAAGTCACCAGCGGGCCCCATGCAAGCTTGCATGCAAAGTTATCGTTAGAACTTCAAAGCTTCATATCTTTTCCGTTCTACGTCGGATTCAGACGATTCCAAGGCCATTGTTCTTCATTTGTGATGTCCTACAAAGTGGACGTGAAAAATCTCAGGTAGAAGTCTCCGGAGGGTCCCATGCAAAATTACATATGGAAATGGTCATTTAATCTTCAAAAATTCATATTTTGATCATCCTATATCCAAATCAGGTGATTTCAGTCTCATTATGTTCCATTTTTAGTGCTCTACAATGTGGACGTAAAATATTTCTGGTAGAAGCCTCCGAAGGATCTCATGCAGAATGGTCAATCAAATTATCGATAATTGGCCTGCTTAAACTTCCGAAAGTCATAAGTTGGCCATTTTATTTCCAAATGAGGTGATTCAAGTTCCAATATTCCTCATTTTTAATGTTCTACAAAGTTAACGTAGAAAATTTGGAATAAAGGTTATCAAAAAATTCCATGCGGGATGACAGCAGAAATGGTCCATGAAATAATGAAGAGAGAAAATCCAATTAATTTTAACCAATCCAGTCAACACAGTTCAAGCCAGTTCTGGTCCAACCTAGCTCAACCCATATCAGTTTAACTCAGTCAACCCAAGTCAGTCTCAACCTATTTTCGAATCAGTTCATCCATGTGCATAATATTTATATATTATATATATTGTATATATATATATATATATATATATATATATATATATATATATATATATATATATATATATATATATGTTATTAAATATATGTGTATATATGTATATAATATATATTATTATATATAAATGATAAAATCCAAAAGGAGATTGAGAAGAAAAAAGAAAGAGGAGACCTGAGAGAGGGAGAGATTTTGATTTTGGAGTAAATCCAAAAGATTTTGAGAAAAAAAAGAAAAGAAAAGAGAGAGGAGACGTGAAAGAGAGAGGGATATAGGGTTTTGAGATAATCCAAAAGAGAAGAAGGAAAGAAGGGAGAGAGAAGACGTGAAAGAGAGTGGTTTTGAGATAATCCAAAAGATTTTTTGGAGAAAAAAAAAGGAAAAGAAAGAGAGGGAGAGAGAGAAGAAAAAAAAAGGAAAGAAAGATGGAAAATCTGACATGAGGGAGAGAGAGAAGAAAAAAAAAGAGGAAAGAAATATGGGGAGAAGAGACGTGAGATTGAGAGAGAGATGGAGAGAAAAAAAGGAAAGAAAGATGGGAAGAATCCGAGAAGATTTAGGAGGAGAGTAGACGTGAAAAGAGAAGGGGATTTAGGGTTTCTAGAAGGGATTCCAAAAAGAGAAGATTTAGGAGGAGAGTAGACGTGAAAAGAGAAGGGGATTTAGTGTTTCTTGAAGGGATTCCAAAAAGAGAAAAAAAAAGGGAGAGAGAGTAGACGTGAAATGGGAAGCGGATTTAGGGTTTCTAGAGGAGATTCCAAAAACAGAAAAAAAAAGGAGAGAGTAGACGTGAAAAGGGAAGGGGATTTAAGGTTTCTAGAGGAGATTCCAAAAAGAGAAAAAAAAAAGGGAGAGAGGGGACGTACAAGAGAAGGGGATTTAGGGTTTCTAGGAGATATTCCAAAAGAAAAAAAGAGGGGAGAGAGAGATGACGTAAAAAGCTTTTGGGGCTAGGTTTTGGGAGAAAAAGAAGGGAAGAAGAGAGAAAAAAGAGGGAGAAATAAAGAAAAAAGAGAAAAAAACATGAAGAGGGGGGAGGCTCACGGTTTTGGGAGAAAAAGAAGGGAAGAAGAGAGAAAAAAGAGGGAGAAATAAAGAAAAAAGAGAAAAAAAGTAAAGAGGGGGAGAGGCTTACGGTTTTGGGGAAAAAAAGGAGAAAACAATGGAGAGCTGCGGGAAAGAGAAGAATGAACGGGGAAGAGCAGAAAAGAAGAAGAAGTAGAGAAGAACATAGAAAGAGAAGGAGGTAAGTTGGTTTGTTTCTGTCTTTCTATTAAGTTTTTTTTTATGCATATGTTATTCATTCCACTTGCTGCCCATATCTTCAATTACCTAGCCATCCTGACCAAAACCAAGCCACCTGACCATCCACCATTCCCATATAAACCCAGCAACACCTAATCTACTCCAACCGACACACTCCCGTGCCTTCCCAGCCACCCAAGCTTGCAACCTATAATCCTCATGCACCCGGCTATCTGGCCATGGAAAAATCATCATCACCGTAACTCCATCTCCGTGATTCCCCACCGTATCATACCCATTGCTGCTTTAGCCCCACCAAGCACCAAACTCAAACTTTCACTCACATAATCATCTAAATACCTATCCAGCTACACTCACAATCCCATCTCTTCACTCTTGTCTAGCCTGCATCATTAATCAAAACCTAGCCACGGCCAGGCAGCTTATTATTATCTACAGTACCAATTCCATCCCGCAACACCTCATCAAATCCCTCACCTTACTCCTGCTTACCACCATATCACTCATCACCCAATATATATCCAATCACCCAAATCCCAACAGCAATGCACCACTCCTCACTATCTGTCCACAACCATACAAATCAGATCGCAACCATCAACATCTACCATCTCCATTTCTGATTTTCCAGTAACCAATCTATACAGTTGCTCCTGAATTACCTTCATCATCTTCATTGTGATTAATTTAAGCGAATCTGAATATCATGCATACAAGTTGTTTTGATACATATGATGCCACATAATTGTCATATTTGATGCTCACATTGCTCACATGCCATACTTGGAATGCTTTCACATGTTATCTTTGGGTGTTTACATGATTCTTGTTGTTTTGGAATGCTACACATGCTTATTGCCATATTTGTCTGCTACACATGCTCACATGCCATATTGGATGATAACTGCCATGTTTGGATGCACACTTACCATGTTTGTATTGATTCACATGCTCACTTGCCATCTTTGACTGATTTGTTGCTAAATTTGAATATATTTCCAACATGCTATATTTGGATGCTTACACTGCTATATTTAAGCTCACATTGCTATGTTAGATTGTTTTCATTGTACAACAACTAGGGCAAGATACACCCTAAAATGGAAAGAATTGAACAATTAGGGTAGTGAAACCCTAAAAATGGAAAGAATAATTAGGGCAAAATAAACTCTAAAATAAAGAGAATAATTAGGGTATGAAACCCTAAAAAATGAAAATCACAATGAAAAGGGATAGGAAACCCTAAAAACCTAAGAATGGAAACAATAAAATGGTAGGAATTTAGGTCTCATCCCTAGATCCTATTGACAAAAATAGAAAGAATTTGGTACACATCCCAAATAAAAATGGTAGGAATTTAGGTCTCATCCCTAGATCCTATTGACAAAAATAGAAAGAATTTGGTACACATCTCAAATAAAAATGGTAGGAATTTTGGTCTCATCCCTAGATCCTATTAACAAAAATAGAAAGAATTTGGTACACATCCCAAATAAAAATGGTAGAAATTTAGGTCTCATCCCTAGATCCTATTGACAAAAATAGAAGGAATGTGGTACACATTCCAAATCCGACTCTCACAATCATTTTCGAACTACGTCGTACCTGATTTCTAGGGCACACCCTAGAATTCGTAGGCAATTTGGGAATCTCAAATATGGTACAAAGCCACCCATCAACCACACATCCAGCATAAACTTCAACTTGAACAAAAAAATCTAATTGAAGCACATTCATAAATCACTTTCATAATCTTTAATCACAAAACCCCTTTCGAACTACGTATTGGACTTGATTTTCAGGATTGGAATACGTAGGCAGTTTGAGATGTCTTACACGTCTCAGATTCAGTCCAAGACCGAACCATCTTTGGTCCGGTTCACTGTATAATATTGTACATTATATTTGCTTGTTTATTTGCTTTAAAACTTGATTGGCTGAACCCTAGGTTAGAATAACTCAACAACCTGGTTTAGGACATCCCCATTGAACCCTAGTCATCCAGTTGACCAAGTACAATCAAAATTAGAGTCTAAGGAAAGTTTAGGAGGCCGATATTGATCGGGCGGTTTGGGTGCCTTACACCTTCCCATAACCGTACCCTGAATACTTACCTGATCTCTTGCAGACCAAAGAACTGATACATTGGGTCATGAGTCAATAGAAGTCTTACCTTAGGGTGAGGCTACATTTTTAGAGGTCCTAGACCTTAATCTAGGTGGCGACTCCAACAGAATAAATCGATCTTCATCGATACAGGATACACATTTCCATCCCGAGGAGGATCATCGATTTTCCATTGTCCTCACAGTGGCGACTCCGCTGGGAAATAATATTCAGACTCCTAGGATACTTTCCTTATATTGATTTGCTTGACATTTGCTGCTAGATCTAGGGTACTATATTTATTGTTCGTACATATTGCTTTGGGGGGTATGGGTTCAGTCACACTTTCGTGCGATTAGCCAAATCGGGTCCCATGCATTTGGGGCAACCCACTAGGTGAAACACACAGCCTTGGCCTGTACTTTGTGAGAACACGACCGCGCGAGCAGCCTCTAACGAGCGTTTCTTGGGTCCGTCTGGGAATGCGTTATGCTACTCCATGTCGCTTGGATCCTTGCAACATAGTATATAAAGGGAATGGGGGCCCATTATTCATCGAGCATTCGGTGATAGGTTACCCCCGTCCTCATCAAGGTGGCCTTTTCTGTCCTAACCCAGTTTTAGCCACATGTATGTTATTTTTGGTCCATTTTTGAACTAACATGGTAAAATCTACTCGATCATAATATTTACATCCGAGACGTCGAAGTTCTGCCCGTTTTTATCCTTGACTTGTCAATATGTTTGGATCCACACTTGAGTATTCTTGTCTCTCACTTGTTGGGAGCGTGAGGGTTACGTATACCCGCATACACATTAGTGTGGGTGGTCTGTACACGCCCTCCATCGTACAAAGCTCTTTGTGTTGACCGTTCAATATTGATTCATCAATCTCAAAAACGATCGAAAAATCTTCGTCACGGCATAGATACTATGATCAAGTAGAAATTTACCGATTTTTTCAATCATGAACCACTTTTGTCATCCTTCATGAAAACTACAAATAAGCATATCTGTTTCAATTTCTTGAAATTTGATGAACCACATGGTCGAACCTTGGTGCTACAATGATCCATTCAGAATCTTGAGGCCCCAAGACCAATCATGGGGTTATTCAAATACAAATAAATTGATACAGATGATGTCTAATGGTCGATTTTCATGAAGGAGCTAACTTTGTTTGGTCGAGTCAGCTTGTATGTGTATGTGCATTTTTCTCATGTCCAGTCACTTCTGAGTCTTAACCTTTGTTCATTGTTTATTAAAAAAAAAAAAAGGTTGAACTAGGGAGGATAGGATTGTCTAGACTTAAGAGAACACCTGAGTGAGTAGACAAAGCATTCACTCTTATTACATCCACTCATAGGAATGTCTCATCATCACTGGTTCATGTCTCAGTTCATGGTCATAAGGAGGACTTTTGTACCTCAAAATGTTGGAATGGTTGGAAGACAGTATATTGAGAGTCCAAATATTACAGAGCGAAATTGAAATTCCTAGATCGGAGTTAAGGAATCCGAGAGGTTAGAAAGCTAAATCATAGATTCTGAGAGATTACATGTTTCTTTCCTATACTAGCATACCTGCCAAATTTAAATGGAAAAATCTGAGATTGGAAAGCATTTTATTCACCCTTAGCAATTGAGCCACTTTGACTGAAGGAGTTGGTTTCTGACTCCCAAATTACTTTCATCACCCAAGGTGACCATGACTCAAAGGAATAGCTCTCGAACCTTCAAGAATGTCCCACCCACCTCCCAAAATCCAAGATGAAAAAGAAGACCATGTGGTCAATTGTATCCCAAAATTGAGGTAGCCTGAAAATAAACTTCATGTACACCCTAAATTGGGGCACAACCAAAATGTCAGTGTATCCTAAATTGGAGCACAACAAAAATATCAATGCACCATAAACTGGGGCATAATTAAAATGTTAATGGATTCAAAGTGGGGCAAACCAAAAAGGCGATGGACCAACTGGGTATAGGTCAGAGTTTCATGACATCCAAACTGGGACATAAGATTGGAATACATTTAACCCAAATTGAGGCATTGGCCAAGTGAATGTCAAACCCGAACTAGGGCATAAATCAAAATGGTAATAGACTCAAGAGGGGTTTAGCTTAAGATGGAAAGGGTCGAACACATGTCGATAGATAGGCGTAATGAGCCTTACTAGCGAAAGTCTGAATGGAGATTCGGTCCTACGACCAATCATAAGTTGACGTCAATGATGTCGTATCCAATTGGGATAACTCGGTGAATTACTTGTCTAAATTGGCTACCATTGGTATCTGATAGGTCATCTATGTATGGGCTTAAGTTCGATGTGTCTGTAGACGGTCCAGTCCAAAATGCTCTGAAAAAATGAACAATAATCATCTCATTTGAGACATCAACTGTAGTGCTTTTACTACTTCCAATCCATTCATTCCCAGTTTGATTCTTCTTCCTCTTTCGATGTTCACTGTCAATTCTGACTCTAATGACAATTGGGATGATGAGCCACAACCTGAACTTCTACTCCACCGGCATTATGAAAGTTCAACACACATGTGAAAGTTACAAATGATTAAGTTAAAGTGAAGCATTTTCAAAGATACAAGTAGGAACATCAAAATGTCATCCCATTTGGTCAATTTATAGAAATAAATTTTTTTTTGGGATATTCCTTGAAAGTAGAGAACATTTACAGACTCATACAAGTGGTTCATTTAGTTTTAGAAGAATGGGTCTACACACAAGGCATTATCAAATTTACATCAATCCAAGTGATCAAGTCTTCTATAAGTGCACGAAGTCTACAGACATAAAACATGCTACAGATCAATCTCAAAGTCAAAGATGAGCTCAAAAGAAAAAAAAAAAAAAAGAGAAAAAAAAGAGAAAAAAAAAAGAGAAAAAAGAAAGAGCTATACAAAATAATGAGGTTGATTAGCAGACTACATTGGAACAATGATGGTGGAAAAGTTCAACTATGGTGCATAGACATGGAGCAACTACTTTGAAACACTAATGATGAGTGAGTTCGATTACAAGGCATGTACATGGGGCAACTCCTTTGGAGCCCTGCTGATGGACAAGTTCAGTTATAAAGCAATAAGACAATTGGTTCTCGTACAATGACATATAGACACCATTTCGTAGAACCTGATTGTTTGTTGTGATTCACGTTGTGTGTTAGCAGAATTTTTGATATTGGTCACTACATCCTGCCCATACAGGGGGTGGTCTCATCACTTTGTTGTCATCAGAGGATTTTTCTTTTCGACTAAAGACTCTCTCTCCCGTCTATCAATCTGACGGTCTTCCACAGAGTTGACATTACATGCCCTTATTTCAAATGTCACAAAATTTTATGGTATCGTTTCTTGTGAACATGTCGTTTTGTTATGCATAAATATTGTTCAATAAATCTGACTGGAATATCTATCTGTCATTCATCATTTTTGACGGCGTCCAAGAATTCCATAGTCTTTTGTTGCTAGCCAATAAAATGGCATCGCCTAATGGAGATCAAGCCATTCTACATAAACAACCAAACACTCTCCCAATGGCAGACCCATTGGACAGTTTCTTATCTGTCCATCTGGACCTTCATCGTCATACTTGTATACAGACTTAAAGGATTTGGGCCTAAACATGGTTACAACTGATTCAGCATCTGAGTATAGCTTGTTGAAATTTGTTTTTATCTGAATAATACCGAGAGGAGAAAGCATTCTTTGACATTTTTTCTAAAGATTAGTGTAGGGTTGCATCTCCTTAAGGTTATTTCTAGTGATGACTCAAAAGTCGTCTGCCTATCAATGTGTTCAGACTTGAACTTAGACACAGGGGCAAAATCACCCATTTATCCAAACATTATGAGTTTAGTTGAGCCCTCTGTTTGAAACTCTAGCTGAGTTCATTTGCATGTAAGAGAAAGATGACTTATACAAATTTGAATCATTATCATCATTTACCCCTCATTAAAAAGACCTGATTGTCCTATGATCAAAGTGAAATCCATATAAATTTGGCAGGAATGCAGAACATATCAAAATTGCCTTTTAAAGAAAAGAAACATGTTTCTCTCAGTCTAGATTAAGTCAAATCAAGGAAAGTCGATCAAATCATGATCTCTAGTTCCTCTTGGATTCTGAGCAATGTTAGTGGACAAAGTGCAGATGCTAAGCCCCATTATGGCTACCTCAATATTTATGGAAAGTTCAACCCATCTTGGGAATGAAGAAAGATGAAGAAAGGAATTGAAAAGAACAAGAAAAAGAAAAAGACAAATGAAAAAAAAAACACACACACACACACAACAACCAGCCCGAACTACGCGGAACCTGATTCTAGAGGGACGAAAATCCCAAAGGATACGTAGGCAATTTGGGACACCCCAAATTCGGTCCAGAGGCTATACATCCAAAGGCTATACATCCAAAGGCTACACATCCAGAGGCTACACATCCAAAGGCTATACATCCAAAGCCTATACATCTAGAGGCTATACATCCAAAGGCTATACATCCAAAGGCTACACATCCAGAGGCTACACATCCAAAGGCTATACATTCAAAGGCTACATAGCCAAAAGGCTATACATCTAGAGGTTATAAATCCAGATCACAAAACACAGTTACAGTTACATCATGAGCGATCTTGAGATAAAGTCACAGACTTGATAAGGTCGCTACTCAAGAAGCTCGACAGTTACAGTTACATCATAAGCAGTCTTGAGATAAAGTCACAGACCTGATGAGGTCACTACTCAAGAAGCTTGACAGTTACAGTTACAGTTACAGTTACATCATAAGCGGTTTTGAGCCAAAGTCACAGACCTTATGAGGTCGCTACTCAAGGAGCTTGACATCTACAGTTGTTTGTTGTACAGTGTGAAAAAGAAATAAAAAAGGAGAGTAGTTACAGCATCAGTTCAAGGGAGCAACGGTAGAATCCAGATCAAGTGCAGAATAATGCAAAAATGGGTCACTTTTGTCTTCGGCCTCAATTGCCCACAATCTTGGCCGAAGAGGGGCATCTGTAAGCACCCCATTTTTGCCGTCCCAATTAAACAAAGTCCTACTAGTATATGGACAACAAAAGGAAGAAAGATGATTGAAAGTTTGGATTTTTTACTGTGAATTTGAGGAAGTTTTCAATGGGTCCCACAATAAGGTCACAGGTTATAATTTTGCATGGATGCCTAGGTCATGGAATTATCTTCAAAATGAGACTAGAATTGCTCGATTCTGACATCAAATGAAGAAGATATGATCATTTTAGTCAGATGATACGTACAAGGGAGGCTTCTGAAATTATCATAAATAATCCCAGGGGCTTTTATGCAAATTATCATAAGTTGGATTGTTTGAATCTCAAATCATCATATCTTGATCATCCGACATCTGAATCATATGGTTTAAGTACCATTATTCCTTATTTTTAGTCCTCTTCAAAGTTGACGTAAAGGATTTCCGGTAGAAGTCACCAGCGGGCCCCATGCAAGCTTGCATGCAAAGTTATCGTTAGAACTTCAAAGCTTCATATCTTTTCCATTCTACATCGGATTCAGATGATTCCAAGACCATTGTTCTTCATTTGTGATGTCCTACAAAGTGAACGTGGAAAATCTCAGGTAGAAGTCTCCGGTGGGTCCCATGCAAAATTACATATGGAAATTGTCATTTAATCTTCAAAAATTCATATTTTGATCATCCCATATCCAAATCAGGTGATTTCAGTCTCATTATGTTCCATTTTTAGTGCTCTACAAAGTGGACGCAAAATATTTCTGGTAGAAGCCTCCGAAGGATCTCATGCAGAATGGTCAGCCAAATTATCGATAATTGGCCTACTTAAACTTCAAAAAGTCATAAGTTGGCCATTTTATTTCCAAATGAGGTGATTCAAGTTCCAATATTCCTCATTTTTAATGTTCTACAAAGTGAACGTAGAAAATTTAAAATAAAGGTTATCAAAAAATTCCATGCGGGATGACAACGGAAATGGTCCATGAAATAATAGAGAGAGTAAATCTAATTAATTCTAATCAATCCAGTTAACTCAGTTCAAGCCAGTTCTGGTCCAACCTAGCTCAACCCATATCAGTTTAACTCAGTTAACCCAAGCCAGTCTCAACCTATTTTCGAATCAGTTCATCCATGTGCATAGTATTTATATATTATATATATTGTATATATGTATATAATAAATATTATTATATATAAATGATAAAATCCAAAAGGAGATTGAGAAGAAAAAAGAAAGAGGAGACCTGAGAGAGGGAGAGATTTCGGTTTTGGAGTAAATCCAAAAGATTTTGAGAAAAAAAAGGAAAGAAAAGAGAGAGGAGACGTAAAAGAGAGAGGGATTTAGGGTTTTGAGATAATCCAAAAGAGAAGAAGGAAAGAAGGGAGAGAGAAGACGTGAAAGAGAGTGGTTTTGAGATAATTCAAAAGATTTTTTAGAGAAAAAAAAAGGAAAGAAAGAGAGGGAGAGAGACAAAAAAAAGGAAAGAAAGATGGGAAATCTAACACGAGGAGAGAGAGAAGAAAACAAAAAGAGGAAAGAAATATGGGGAGAAGAGACGTGAGATTGAGAGAGAGATGGAGAGAAAAAAAGGAAAGAAAGATGGGAAGAATCCGAGAAGATTTAGGGGGAGAGTAGACGTGAAAAGAGAAGGGGATTTAGGGTTTCTAGAAGGGATTCCAAAAAGAAAAGATTCAGGAGGAGAGTAGACGTGAAAAGAGAAGGGATTTAGGGTTTCTTGAAGGGATTCCAAAAAGAGAAAAAAAAAGGGAGAGAGTAGACGTGAAAAGGGAAGCGGATTTAGGGTTTCTAGAGGAGATTCCAAAAAGAGAAAAAAAAGGAGAGAGTAGACGTGAAAAGGGAAGGGGATGGATTTAGGGTTTCTAGGAGATATTCCAAAAGAAAAAAAGAGGGGAGAGAGAGATGATGTAAAAAGCTTTTGGGGCTAGGTTTTGGGAGAAAAAGAAGGGAAGAAGAGAGAAAAAAGAGGGAGAAATAAAGAAAAAAGAGAAAAAACGTGAAGAGGGGGGAGGCTCACGGTTTTGGGAGAAAAAGAAGGGAAGAAGAGAGAAAAAAGAGGGAGAAATAAAGAAAAAAGAGAAAAAAACGTGAAGAGGGGGAGAGGCTCACGGTTTTGGGGAAAAAAAGGAGAAAAAAATGGAGAGCTGCGGGAAAGAGAAGAATGAACGGGGAAGAGCAGAAAAGAAGAAGAAGTAGAGAAGAACATAAAAAGAGAAGGAGGTAAGTTGGTTTGTTTCTGTCTTTCTATTAAGTTTTTTTTTTATGCATATGTTGTTCATTCCACTTGCTGCCCATATCTTCAATTACCTAGCCATCCTGTCCAAAACCAAGCCACCTGACCATCTACCATTCCCATATAAACCCAGTAACACCTAATCTACTCCAACCGACACACTCCCGTGCCTTCCCAGCCACCCAAGCTTGCAACCTATAATCCTCATGCACCTGGCTACCTGGCCATGGAAAAATCATCATCACCGCAACTCCATCTCCGTGATTCCCCACCGTGTCATACCCATTGCTGCTTTAACCCCACCAAGCACCAAACCCAAACTTCCACTCACATAATCATCTAAACACCTATCCAGCTACACTCACAATCCCATCTCTTCACTCTTGTCTAGCCTGCATCATTAATCAAAACCCAGCCACGGTCAGGCAGCTTACTATCATCTGCAGTACCAATTCCATCCCGCAACACCTCATCAAATCCCTCACCTTACACCTGCTCACCACCATATCACTCATCACCCAATATACATCCAATCACCCAAATCCCAACAGCAATGCACCACTCCTCACGATCTGTCCACAGCCATACAAATCAGATCGCAACCATCAACATCTACCATATCCATTTCTGATTTTCCAATAACCAATCTATACACCTGCACCCGAATTACCTTCATTATCTTCATTGTGATTAATTTAAGTGAATCTGAATATCATGCATACAAGTTGTTTTGATACATATGATGCCACATAATTGTCATATTTGATGCTCACATTGCTCACATGCCATACTTGGAATGCTTTCACATGTTATCTTTGGGTGCTTACATGATTCTTGTTGTTTTGGAATGCTACACATGTTTATTGCCATATTTGTCTGCTACACATGCTCACATGCCATATTGGATGATAACTGCCATGTTTGGATGCACACTTACCATGTTTGTATTGATTCATTTGCTCACTTGCCATCTTTGACTGATTTGTTGCTAAATTTGAATATATTTCCAACATGCTATATTTGGATGCTTACACTGCTATATTTAAGCTCACATTGCTATGTTAGATTGTTTACATTGTACAACAACTAGGGCAAGATACACCCTAAAATGGAAAGAATTGAACAATTAGGGTAGTGAAACCCTAAAAATGGAAAGAATAATTAGGGCAAAATAAACTCTAGAACAAAGAGAATAATTAGGGTATGAAACCCTAAAAAATAAAAATCACAATGAAAAGGGATAGGAAACCCTAAATACCTAAGAATGGAAACAATAAAAATGGTAGGAATTTATGTCTCATCCCTAGATCCTATTAACGAAAATAGAAAGAATTTGGTACACATCCCAAATAAAAATGGTAGGAATTTAGGTCTCATCCCTAGATCCTATTGACAAAAATAGAAATAATTTGGTACACATCCCAAATAAAAATAGTAGAAATTTAGGTCTCATCCCTAGATCCTATTGACAAAAATAGAAAGAATTTGGTACGCATCCCAAATAAAAATGGTAGGAATTTAGGTCTCATCCCTAGATCCTATTAACAAAAATAAAAAGAATTTGGTACACATCCAAATAAAAATGGTAGGAATTTAGGTCTCATCCCTAGATTCTATTGATAAAAATAGAAGGAATTTGGTACACATTCCAAATCCGACTCTCACAATCATTTTCAAACTACATCGTACCTGATTTCTAGGGCACACCCTAGAATACGTAGGCAATTTAGGAATCTCAAATACGGTACAAAGCCACCCATCAACCACACATCCAGCATAAACTTCAACTTGAACAAACAAATCTAATTGAAGCACATGCATAAATCACTTTCATAATATTTAATCACAAAACCCCTTTCGAACTATGTTTTGGACTTGATTTTCAGGATTGGAATATGTAGGCAGTTTGAGATGTCTTACACGTCTCAGATTCAGTCCAAGACCGAACCATCTTTGGTCCGATTCACTGTATAATATTGTACATTACATTTGCTTGTTTATTTGCTTTAAAACATGATTGGCTGAACCCTAGGTTAGAATAACTCAGCAACTTGGTTTAGGATATCCCCCATTGAACCCTAGTCATCCAGTTGACCAAGCACAGTCAAAATTAGAGTCTAAGGAAAATTTAGGAGGCCAATATTGATCGGGAGGTTTGGGTGCCTAACACCTTCCCATAACCGTACCTTGAATACTTATCCGATCTCTTACAGACCAAAGAACTGATACATTAGGTCATGAGTCAATAGAAGTCTTACCTTAGGGTGAGGCTACATTTTTAGAGGTCCTAGACCTTAATCTAGGTGGCGACTCTAACAGAATAAATCGATCTTCATCGATACAGGATACACATTCCATCCCGAGGAGGATCATTAATTTTCCATTGTCCTCACACTCAGCGTCAGCCATCTCTACTTGAGTACGTGGACGCACCAGAGCGTTCCTCTCCTCGTCGCTGACCTGGGCATCCCGCATGTCCATCTTGCAAATTGCCTCCCAATCCAAAGGTGACGAGAAGGATTTCTCTTGAATCCTCTCATCCGTCATGTCAACACCCAGGTGGGTCAGTAGCATAGAGATCATGCATCCATATGGCAGGTTGCCACTATGACTGGGCAACGTAGCACTGATCGTCATTTGCATGATGATGTAAGGAAGGCAAATGGGCTGCCTAATGCAGATACAGTACAACAGATACTGGGTCAACTGTGAGTTCCTCTCATAATGCCCACTCTGAGGTATCAGGTTGTGCTGGATAATCTTGCAGTACACTCGAGGCTCTGGACGAAGATAGATCGCATTCATCTCCCAGCGATCCTCTCTGATGATCTGGCAGTCAATCTTAGCTCTCATCTCCAATGAAAAGAACTGTGGCTCTCCAGGAGCACAAAACACCAAGGGACTGTCGTATGAAATGCCCAACAAGTCCGCTAGCTGCCGATAATCGAATGAAATCTCAACCCCCTTGACGTAGCTGGTGATCCGAAGCTCTCTACCCTTCTCTGTATCGTTGTAATCTCCCACCACCTGGAGATTACAGTAAAACTGTCGCACCAAATCCGGCCGAGTGCAGGCGTTATAGGTGATCACAGGAAGCCAACCCATGTCACCAAAAGCCCTCTCTACATCGAACAAGGCCAGGCTAGCCAAGTCTACCCGGCGACCTCCCTCTACCTTCTTACGAGAATAGCGGGCATACTGTGTCTCCGCCTCATTAGAACGGAAGCAGACTGGGTCATGAACCCTGGGTACTTTGGTACGAGCCATAGTACCTGCAAAAACAAAGAGAAACAGATATTGGGTTAGTAAAGATGAAAAACCTGAAAATTTCGACAGTATAACGACATAAATTGATCAAAAGCCTCACTTTTCACCCATACACGTGGGCAGGAGGACTTATAAAGGTTTTAAATGATCCTGCAAGACTCATACAGTTGGAAATTTCATTTAAAGAGATCAAATTTGAAGAAATTTCAAGAAATTCAAAAATCTCGACAAATTAGGGCAAAAATGGGAAAATTCAAGTTTCTCGATAACCAACCGATGAAACTCAAATATTTTTGAGGGCTTTCGTCCATTGAGTCACCAACAACAAAAGCCCCAATAAAAATCGAATTTTTACGGTTGGAAAAAGTTTAATTTGAAGAAAACGAGTTAAATGAGCAAAAACCTAGCTAAGGAAACCTAAAAACATGAAAATGTAGAGAACATACATGTAGACGAGGTGTGGACGTCGAAATAAGAAGCAAATAGCACCAAAGAGTCCGAGTTGGCACTGTAGCAACTCAGAGGGACGAGCCGAGTCGGAAAGGAGGAGGAAGAATGAGAAATGGATTCAAAATCGGAAATAAAAACCTGATTTTTAGTCCGAGGGTCGGAGAATTCGACCAAGACATCCGACCCCCCCTCCGACCCCCTCATCGACCCTCGGCTCTCGATAATCTGACAGTGAACCAGGGGTCGAACCCTGGGTCAGACATCCATCGACCCCCTCATCGACCCCCGGCTATCGAGAAGAATCAGTGATTCCTCAGGCTCGCATACTGAGGGTCGGACATCCATCAACCCCCACTATCGACCCTGCACTGAAAATACAACATTTTTGAGAGAATGATCTGAAAATTTTGAAATTTGTATTTGTTAGTGGTTTTAAAATATGAAAATAAAGTATATAATGATTGTCTCACGTGTTCTATGATTTTCGGGCATTCCCACTACTAGATTAGATAATGGCTGGACGCAGAGTAACCAGACAAAGCCGTAACTCTATCCCACCACCACCACCTGTGGGGGAAGATAGCCAGACACACCCAGAAACACAGGGGAATTCGAACACGGCACCGTCCATAATTAATGGGCAGACAAATTCTACAAATCTGCCAGCTCCACCTACAGACCTGGCTACAGTCGTAATGAACTTGGCCCAACAGCTGCAGTAAATACAACATGCACAAGCTACTATGCAAGCTGCCATAAGCATGACCTTTCCAGCTGCACAGACGACACCGATGCCAGCAGGACAGGCAAGCACAGTACCAGGGGGAAGCAACACAGTACCCCACGCACATCAGACTCCCATCATGCAGGCTAAAGTACAGAATCTTGAGGTAGCTCAAGGTGGATATCAATACCAACCACCTATGTATGGGGCGTATGTCCCGTAACAACTAGACCACTCCAAACTGGTGGAGCATTTTCTGAAAATGAAGCCCAAAGAATTTAATGGCAAGCCAGTAGATCCTTTATGGCCGACATACTGGGTTGACGAAATAGAAAGAAATTTTATGATGATGGTAGTAAATGAAGAAGAGAAAGTATTGTGTGCCACCTTTATGCTGAAAGGAGATGCACACCATTGGTGGAGGTCTACCAGGACATATTTATTAACAAAGCACCAACTGACTTGGGATATTTATAAGGAGGCATTATTTGAGAAGTACTTTCCTAGAAGTTTCAGAGATTCTATGGAAAGAGAGTTCCTGAGTTTATATCAGGTGCAGATGACCGTGGATGCATATCAACAGCGTTATGATGAGCTGTTCTTCTTTGCACCCGCCAGTATGCAAGAAGAAAACACTAAGACCCGAAGGTTCGTCATGGGACTTAGGGGAAGCATTCGCGAGCATGTTCTGGGACTTGAAAAGAAAATCTATAATGAAGCGGCACAAATTGCTCGAGTGATAGAGTCCAGCCAGAAAGAGAGCTACTTTGCTCAAAATAGGGAAATCAAAAGGCCTAATGGAAATTCTTATAACGGAGGGAACACCAAGATATTCAAACCCTTCCGTACTCAAGGCTTTAATGCTACAACCAAGACTACCCCCGTAGCTCCACAACAACAAAAGCAAGTCAGTGAAGGAGTAAGATGTTTTAATTGCAATCAAGTAGGGCATATTGCAAGGGAGTGTACTAAGCCCAAGAAGCAACTACAACAAGGCAGAGTTTATGCGGTTACATCCGAGGATGCTGCCGCATCGCCTGATGTGGTCACAGGTATGACCTGAATCTTATCATTTTGTGTTACATTATATGAGCATGTAGACTAAACCAAAACAAATCACAGGTATCGTACCTATTAATGGCATTCCCGCCAAAGTACTCTTTGATTCAGAAGCTACTCATTCTTTTATATCTGTGTCATTTGGAAAGAAGCTAAATCTACCCCTTAAATCCTTAGACTTCAAGCTGCTTGTACGATCACCTATGGGTTTAGAAGTGGAGTTAGAAAAAAGTTATGTACCATGTCTAGTTCTAATTGATGAAAAGACTTTGGATGCAACCTTGATCTAACTTGAGATGGCAGACTTTGACGTCATCTTGGGAATGGACTGGTTAGGTCGACATTCTGCAAATCTATTGTGTGTCGAAAATAAGCTAATATTTAAAGACAAAGAAGGAGCAGAGTTCAGTTTTTTGGGAACCAAACTTCCCTGTAAACGAAAGCTCATACTCTCTGCATTAAAGGCTAGGAAGTGCCTTGAGAAAGGAGCAGTTGGGTATCTAGTATCTGTGGTTGATCTTACCAAAGAAGCACCACGAATGGAGGATATTAATGTCGTACGTGACTATCCAGATGTATTTCCTGAAGAACTACCAGGATTACCACCCGATCGCGCTACAGAGTTTGTTATAGATCTAATACCCAGAGCCGCACCAATATCTAAAGCACCTTATCGAATTGCTCCTACTGAATTGAAGGAATTAAAAGTACAACTACAAGAACTGCTGGACAAGGGTTACATCCAACCTAGCATATCACCATGGGGAGCACCAGTATTATTCGTGAAGAAGAAGGATGGTAGCGTTCGATTGTATATAGACTACCGAGAACTGAATAAACTGACAATCAAGAATCGGTATCCATTGCCTTGGATCGATGACTTGTTCGATCAGTTGCAAGGTGCCAAAGTGTTCTCTAAGATCGATCTTCGATTAGGCTACCATCAGTTGAAGATTAAGGATGGTGATATCCCCAAGACAGCATTCAGGATTAGATATGGACATTATGAATTTTTGGTCATGTCTTTTGGATTGACGAACGCACTAGCAACCTTTATGGAACTTATGAATCGGGTATTCCACGATATGTTGGATACGTCGGTTATTGTATTCATCGATGATATATTGGTTTACTCCAAAGACGAGGAAACTCATATTAAGAATCTAAACGCCGCTCTGTAGCGATTACGGAAGGAGAAGCTTTACGCCAAATTTACCAAGTGCGAGTTTTAGCTAAAGGAAGTCGTTTTTCTAGGCCATGTTGTATCCGCTGAAGGAATTAAAGTGGACTCTAGCAAGATCGAAGCTATTGTGAAGTGGGAAGCGCTGAAGAGCGTTGCAGAAATTAGAAGTTTCTTAGGTCTAGCTAGGTATTATTGATGATTTGTGGAAGACTATTCCCGAATTACCGTACCTCTTATCAGTTTGAGTAAGAAGGGCGAAAAGTTTGTGTGGACTGATAAATGCGAGAAGAGTTTCCAAACATTGAAGGCTAGATTGATATCAGCTCCAATCTTGACCATTCTGATTCCAGGACAGCCATTTATTTTGTACACTGATGCGTCAGGACTGGGATTAGGATGTGTAATTATGCAAGGAGAACAAGTAATTGCTTATGCCTTAAGACAATTGAAGACACATGAGAAGAACTATCCCACTCATGATTTGGAATTAGCGGCAGTAGTACATGCTGTCAAAATATGGAGACATTACTTGTACGGAGAGAAATTTCAGATTAAATCAGATCATAAGAGTCTTACTTACCTCTTTAATAAGAAGGAGTTGAATATGAGACAAAGAAGATGGCTGGAACTATTGAAAGACTATGATTGTGATATCCAGTATCCTCCGGGAAAAGCTAATGTGGTTGCGGACGCACTGAGTAGAAAGGCAATGATGAAATCTCAAGAGGAGGTTAGCACCACTGCTGCACTGTGTACTACCGAAAAAGTATTCAATTATGGTAATGAACAATTTGTGATAGATGCACCGGGTGAATCAACCAACCAAGGGTTTATCCATCGGTTTGCAAATATGTTCGCCACATTGAAGATTGTACCCGATATACTTGATGAAGTGAAAATAGCAATTAAATCAGACCCTTACCTAAGAACGGTACAAGAAGACATCGAAAAAGGTAGGACTACTCCGGAGTTCTCCTTAGATGATGAAAGGGTGCTGAAGTACAAAGGAAGAATATGTGTACCTGAGACAAAAAGTTTGGACATTAGACACCGACTAATGAAGGAAGCCCATACCACTGCCTATTCGATATACCCTGGAAGTAAAAAAATGTATCATGACCTAAAGAAATTATACTGGTGGAGGGGAATGAAAGCAGATATAGCCAAGTTCGTGTCTCAATGCCTAAATTGTCAAAAGGTGAAAGCTGAACGACAAAGACCAGCAGGACTGTTACAGCCATTACCAGAACCAGCATGGAAATGGGACTGCATCACTATGGACTTCGTCACAGGGTTACCATTGACTCCCCGAGTAGTTGACGCAGTTTGGGTGATTGTAGACAGACTGACTAAAATGGCTCGATTTATAGCTATACGACCTCAGTATACACTGGAAAGGTTAGCTAAGTTGTATGTGGATAATATTGTCAGATTACACGGTGTACCTGAAAGCATTGTGTCCGACAGAGATCCATGATTTACTTCAAAGTTTTGGGAAGGATTACAGAAGGCTATGTGTACAACATTGAAGTCCAGTACTGCATTCCATCCCCAGACAGACGGACAGTCGGAGCGCACCATTCAGATTCTAGAAGACATGCTTCGAGCTTGTGTAATTGATTTTAAAGGATCATGGGATGAACAGTTACCACTGATTGAGTTTGCTTATAACAATAGCTATCAGGCTACTATACATATGTCACCCTATGAAGCACTGTATGACAGGAAGTGTCGAACTCCTTTGTTTTGGAATGAAGTTGGAGAACGTAGTATTGTTGGACCAGAATTTGTTGAAGAAACTTGTCAAGTAGTCGACATTATCAAGGAAAGAGTAAGAACGACTCAGAATCGTCAAAAGCAATATGCAGACACTAGACACCGAGACCTTGAATTCACCGTTGGTGGTAATATATTCCTCAAAGTGTCACCTATGCGAGGTTTGAAATGATTCGGACAGAAAGGGAAATTAAGTCCGAGATATGTCAGACCATATGAGATTCTAGCTAAGCATGGAAAAGTGGCTTACCAGTTAGCACTACCACCATCTATGTCAAGTGTGCATGACGTATTTCTTATCTCCTTATTGAAGAAGTATGTCAGAGACCCAACGCATGTATTGACAGTAGATATACCTGATTTGACTGAGGATTTGACGTTTGAAGTAGCACCAACTCAAATCACCAGCCGAAAGGTGCAACGACTACGCAACCGTGACATTTATTATGTTAAGGTCACTTGGAGAAGCAGGGATATAGAAGAAATCACATGAGAAGAAGAGAATGCTATGCGAAAGCAATACCCTCATCTATTCGACTCGGAAGGTATGAACAATTTCGAGGATAAAATTTTTATAAGTAGGGGGGAGTTGTAAGACCCGTATCGAACTGACCGGTCTTACCACCTTTTACCAGGTCTACCCATCATGGTTGAGCCAAATGGACCAAGTGCGTGAAAGAAATAGCGAAACCAGGTACTAAACTGACCCCAAAATAGTGAATAGGAGGGCAAGGTCGCATACCTAGGTAGGTAGGGTCGACCCCCCCTCACATAGAAGTCAGACCCCTGATTTTTCACTGGGGGTCGGACAACTTAGGAACTGAGGGTCGACGGGATCTCGGATCCCCTCATCGACCCCCTGTTTGACGACAGAAACCGCAAATAGGAAATTTTCCAAATTTCAATGGGATTCCTTCCTAATCTCAATGGGATTTATTTTTGGAGATTCTACTCTATAAATAGGACGTCCCTAAGCCTCTTTCACTCCTTTTGAAACCCTAATTAAGAGTGAGAGAAAGAGAAGAGAAGAAAAAGAGAAGGAAAGTTGGAGAAGAGAACCGAATTGAAGAATTCAGAGAAATCTTTGAATCTCAGCAAACCTAAGGTATGAGCAAGCTTTCTATTTGATAATCTAAGACCTTAGAATAGTTTATGAAGAGTGTATGGTCTAGGAGAAACCCAAATCATACACCCATGGGAAGATTTCGATGAAATCCATGGAGAAATCATGGTAGGCAAGGTAAGGAAGAAACCTAGTGTTCTAAGCCATAGAACAATCCTAGAATGGATTGTGGAAGTAAGCCATAGGACCCAAACGTAAAATAATGGACTGTAGAATGAAAATCTCGACTCAACCCACGGGGGGTCGTACATAGGGTCGATTGGGAATCGACCTACCAGACCACAGGATCGACCCCCAGTATTCGGGAAGTCCAGAATAGGGGTGGTCGCACCCAGGGTCGATGGAACATCCGACCTTAGCATCGACCCTACCCTGGGGGTCGATGTAGACTGCTACCCACCCTGCGACCCGTGCTTAAAACAAGCCTAATGATGCCGGAATGACTTCTAACCAAAATCTATCGATTTGTTAGGTTTTTCTATTGATATAAAAGTGGTTTTAAAGCTTGAAAGAGGATCAACACTCAAGCAAAGGTGAGGGAACAAGACCTAAACTAATTGACTAATAATAAACTATTTTTATTTCTTGAGTCCAATGCCATGACTGATTCTATGTGTGTATGCTTGTATGTGCATTCAATATGTCATCCAATATTCCTGCTATTACTATTCATGCATATTTAATTCTGTTTATTTATGACATGATGATGATGATGATGCTAGGAATAAGCATGTGAATGTATGTGTGTGGTTAGTGTACATGGTGCAGATAGAGGATGGTATTAACCGGTACAGCCATGTTGTTTTCATGGGGTGTATATTGTGCCATGGTTCTACTCAAGTCATGTCCACTAACATCGTTGTATCGCCATTACCTTAACAGAACTATTACGTCATAGGGTATCAGGGGAGGTGGTCTCGGACCTTGTAGTCTTCGACTTTACCGGGGGGCCTTAGCTCTATCTCTATGGATGTATTGAGGGATGCTGGGGTGAGGCCTTGGATACACTGTTTGACATTAGGATTGGTTAGTTGCGAGTCCAGTTTGCAAGCCCTCGTCAGCAGGGCTTACGTGTTGGTATGGGCAACCGGTACAGCCATGTTGTTTTCATGGGGTGTATATTGTCCAGGGTGGGTGCATGTCGGACGACAATGCCGATACTCATTGGGTGGATTCACACACTCGTTTATAGAGGTGAGGCGGCCACCGAACCTTTCTATAGCACATTGTAAACTTATAAATCAGACCACAGATATGAATTGAATGCATGCATATGTTTGTTGTATTGTTTTGTTTGCTCACTGAGCCGTGATGTGTTCTCAACCTTTCAACGTCGAATATTTTTAGTTGATGATGCATGTACCACGGTGGAAGACTATATGAATGTTTCTGCGTACGGACACATCGCTGCGATGGAAGCTGAAGACTTATTGGAAATGCATGACTCTTCATGCGAGTGCAACGCATGCGTTTTCGATTAGATTTTGATTTGAATTATTAAGGAAATATAATTGATATTTTATTTACTTATGTCTCAGTTGATATAACATAATTTAATACTTTATTTATGATTATCACAGCTAGATTCCTCAGTTCATTTATTATTAAAACTTCCGCTATTGTGTATTTATTCTGATTATGGTTGTGGATGTGTATGGTTTTATTTTCAACGGACACAGCCTATTAGAGATCCTGGTTGAACCGTTGGTTTATTAGTGGTTCATCACACCGTTCTGAATGATGCAGAATTGGGGTGTGACAGAACTGATGGAGCTACCTAAGGGACCCGAGGAGCAGCATTTGCGGCCCTCTCAAGGGCCACCAACTTGCGGGCCACAGAAGCCGCTATTTCTTTCCTTTCTCATCGATGGTGCCTGAATAAGTCAGTCCCCATCAGATCTTCTTAGATATTGTCCTCTAAACCTTCCACTGAAACACAAGTAGACAAAGAGATGTTAGAATTGAAACTTGCAGACGAACGTGAAAATGAAGGTTAGCACCACTCTGAAACTTACTCAGTCCATACAAGAACAGGAACTGATTATTGGACAGGTCCTTGAACCGGACGACCCTCCCTCGATCTTTCACCTGTCCAAGGGTCTCCATCTCGAGTGGTAAAAGAAAAGGGGCGACCCCCACTATGGAAGGATCGATAAACTGCCATCGATTCTCGATGGGGAAAGAACGCATTCCCTGCAGAGTGTGGCCCCGCCTAATTATGGCCCCAAAATATCTCTCCTTCCAGTGTGGAATGGAGGAGGGGGTGGTTTCTATCATAGCGGGAACTATGTCTAAGTTTTGACGAAAAAAATAGTAGATCCCGTTGGGTTTCCCCCTATGGGTCGGATGGTCATGCCAGAGCAAGACACCCACGTCAAAAAGAAATTGGAAAAACCGCAGGGTAGGGGGTTCTCTACATCTAAGAAAGAAAATGATGAAGGAGTAGATATGGGCCCAAGAATTGGGCGTAAGCTAAGTGGGGGCTAGGCCATAGAAGCCGAGGATTTCAAGGATAAGAAGATGGCAGGGAAAGTGGAAACCAGAAGAGAACATGTTCAGGTTTACCACCATCCTATGAGAATAGGGATGACACGCCCGATCCTTTGGGGTCGGAACTATTAAATCTACAGAATCAGGGACACGAAAGGTAGCCCTAAGGTCTTGGAGCCTAAATTCGGTCATAACGGACTTCACGAAAGAAGCCACACAGTGAGGACCAACCTCATCGGGGAAGGTTGGGGGGGTGCTCCCAGATTGACTACTGGAACTTTCCCCGCCCTGAGAAGATCGCGGAGGAGGCGACCGTCGCAGGGTAGGTTCAGAAGCACGATTGACCACAGCTTTGTCCCGAGCCATGGTGGGTTAGAGAAGAAGTAAAAGAAGAAGTAACGCAAAAAGCAGGGACGAGACTTACTTAGATGGTGTCGTACCATAGGAACTCTACGGGAATGACTTGCCTCTTACGGAATGAGAGTAGTAGAACCAGAGAAATCTTTGGAGAAGAAGTTATACAAAAGATAAGTGTGTAAAGAAGGAGATGAGGAGAAGGATGAAGATATTTATAGATTTTGCTAACCAGTGGGTCCCAGCCTGGCAGTCATGATGGTTCTCGAGCGGTGCGACTGACGGGTGAAAGACGGACGTAACACTTGATGGGGAAACAATGCGTGGATGGATACGATGAATGATAGGTGGGAGGAAGCTGTTACTATTCAAAAATTTACGGTTCGATCGAAATGAAAATGATATCTAAAGTTATAGAAACCGGGAGTAGCCCTAATTATGACAAGGACGCTTCAGGAGCTACTTTGGGAAAACGTGCGTTCAAATTTCAAAAAATGGGGCAGATAATCATGCAACTGAAACGGGCGGCGGGAGATCAACCGCGCACTCATGATATGATATTTTCCCTTTTAAAAAGGTGTCTCCTTTGGTCAAAACGACTCGTAAAGGAGACAAGGGGGTTCTCTTGGGGAAAATAGTGGTTACTGAATGCATCCAACCGTAGAAAGGGGATTTTAGAAGGTAACCATGTGGCGTCTATCCACTGCAGTGGAAAAAGGGCATTGCGGTAAATATTGGAGGAAGCCCATGTTCGACCCCATGGTCTAATTTAGTGGCGTCTATCCATCATGTTGGAAAAAGGGCATTGCAGTAAATATTGGAGGAATTCCATGTTCGACCCCATGGTCTAACTCAGACAAGAAGTGACAGGTTGACAAGGGTTGTTGTGCCATTAATGAATTATCTTTAATGGCCATACATGCTGACAACAAACATTAATCCAAGGTATGCTGACTTGACCCGTCGATTCACAGGATCTCGGTCCAAACAGGCGAATCGTCAGAATATTACTTGGTAAAAGTGCAAGGACGACAACGAACATCTGGAGGTTATGGGGAATATAACCCAAAAGGGGGTCGAATAGGGTCAGAGGGGGTCGAAATATGATTGACAAGACCCTGTGACATAGTCTAGGGGGTAGTAGGCAGGCGAACCTACTATACCCTAGGTAGCTAATGATCAAAGTAGTGACAGACATAAAAAATCGGATCAAAAGAAAGGTTCATATTAACAGTTTATCTATATATATATATATATATATATATATATATATGTAACAAAGGAAGAGGAAGGGAGGTTGATTACAATACAAGGGAATACTTTTGCTCTCTGTTTGGTTTTCTATCTCTTATCCAATTTGCTTTCATTCAGTTATTTTCCATATTTCCAAATTCAGGGTGAAAATAGTAAAGGAGAACTTCTTTGATCAACAACACCTCAGGGAACCCTTTGTTTGAGAAGGAGCTCTAGTGTTTCATTGGGAGTTTCATATTGTCTGTCTTGGTCAATCCCCTTTACAGATTCCAGCGACAATAGATGCCATTGTCATATACGAAGAGATGTTTCAACTTGGATTCCGTCTCCCTACACCCTCTTTTTATTTCAAGTTGGTGGATAACTATGGATTGGCTCCCTCCTAGATTACCCCCAACGGGTGGTGCGAGATCATTGGTTTTCTTACTCGCTCAAAGCTTTGTGGGCTGCTTACTGAGGTAGCTCTTTTCAAGAAATTTTTTCGACTGGTTTTGGCCTCAGTGACAGTGGGGTCGGGCTGGTTCTACTTCTAGTATCGTAATGACGTGGTCTACCCCCAGGCCAAAGACATCATTACATCTCTCCACTACTGCAAGCATAATTTCTTTTTTGCCTCTTGGTCCTCATTTCCCAATGATTCGTGGCCACACAATCGCTGGGCTGAGATCACCATCTCCCAGGTCAACAGAGTACTATTCATCGACCATAGTGCAGTTGTCTGATCCGAAGTTCCTCCACAACATTGGGCTGGGTGAACCCCCTTCAGTGGTGTAAGTCATTCCATTCGTGCTCATGGACTAACCCATTGCAGTGGATATTGATTTAGATGACCTCACCGAGTCACTTTTAGCTGAGACTCTGTTGACAGCGGGGGTTTTCTAGGCGCAAGCTTCCGAGACACCATTCGCAAGGCTGGCTGAAGTTCGGGATGGTGATTTTCAAGCCGAGGTTCGGGAGGAAGAGGCTTTCGTCAAGATCCTAGGATGGCAAACACCATTTCCTTTCCCGAACCTCGCCTCTCAAGTAAGAATACATTTGTTGAGGTTGACGACATAGAGGTCCTGGAGGCTCCTGCTGAAGAGGGAACCAAATTACGGCACCAGGAAGAAAGGAAACTTCATCATGGTAAGAGGTCTGAGAAGAAAAAGAAGAAGAAGAAGAAGAAGAAATCTTCTTCCAAGGTTGCTGTGGAAACTCATGGTATGGTCTTGATATCTTTCCTCCTTCTTTAGATGCTACTAGATTTTTAACATCTTTCTTTGCTGATACTTCGTCCACTGCTCAAGTGACGTACATGGCGAGGATCAGGGTAAAGAATTGAGCTATCCTTAGAACATTGAGGAGGATGTCACCCCCTTTGTTCCTAAAATCAACCTTTCTACTGTACAGTTGGCCATCTGAAGTCTTGGCACAGTGGAGGAGCTTATCTGGGTCACGAGGCTCCATGTTGACATTATGGATTATGAGGGGCTGTCATACCACCAGGTCTACAAACGACAAGATTACAATATTGCCGAGGTATTCTTTTGCATTATTTTATCTCTTCTCTCATTCCTCTAACCTATTCCCTATTTATAATTTATTCCTTGGCTGTAGGTTGGTCATTTTTTGGTTCGGTCTCGAGCTGTCATAGAGGATCTTGACACCAAGCGCGGTGGCATAAATCATCGATCGTAAGGTCAAAATCATCGACCCTGGGAATTTGGATTAGAGATTTTTGGTTCCCTTCCTTATGGTCGACCATACCTACCCAGGCATGCGACCTTAGGTATGTTTTTAGTGTTTTTAACTCGATTCTCATACATAATTTGTGATTTATCTTTCCACGCTCGGTCTACTTGGTCTAGGAATGATGGGAAGACCTGGCACGACACGGTTCGACCAAGTTAGTATAGTACGGGTCTTACACACACAATTATAAGGGTCGTATTTGTATTAGGGTATGAGTCTACTACATGTACGGGGTAAACTTATAATTGTAGTAGGATTAAGATTTATAAGTTTCTTTACATATTGTCTCTGTGTGAGAAAAACCTAAGTAAGGTCTGAGCAAAGGAGAACACTTTATCAGGTGGAGAGAAGTGTAGAGAGTTTTCTTAGTAATAAAGAATCTCTGTTTCTCTATAGTGGAAGTAGGCATTTCAGTTTGGGTGTTAAACCATAGTAAATCTTGTGTTAGTGTGTTTACTTGATCTTTGTTTCTTTTTTGTGGTTATACATTCATCTCTAATAAGTGATATTAAAACTAAGATTCAATAGATCGATCAATGATTTAAGAAAAAGAAGGAAGATACATGAAATATATGAAAAAGAAAGAAAAAAAAGTTTGAAGTTGTGCGGTAAAGGGAGATTTTTTTTTGCATCTTTTTTTATCTCTGGTTTGCTTTTTGAAGTGATAGCAAAAGAAAAAAAAATGGTACGGTAGTGATTGATTTTTCTTGTTTCTCGTGAAATCAAGCAAGAAAAAAAAGAAGAAAAAATCGGAATAAAAGAAAAGAAGAGGTGAGTTTTTTTTGTTTGTTTTTTTTTATCTTTTATGAGTTATCATCACTCTATGAGCCATCATTAAAAAAAAAAAAAAATTTGAAACCACACCGGATGACTAGGTGTACTACCGATCTGGTAGACTCTATATTGTTGGAGGCCGTGCGTGGGATTTGTTTAGTTAGGGATCTGGGTGGTCTTCTTAGCACATGCGGCAGACAGTATGGCATGTGGCACATTTTGCAATGGCCGATGAAATCTTGTTTAGATCTGGTTCGACCAGATATAGAAATGGAGAAGCTCAAAGGATTGGCGGATTGAAATAAGGGTACAGGGGGACCCTTGACGGCTGGTGACGGAGTTCGTGGGATCTTAGTAAAGGCTGTGCCGGGGTCATCGGTTGGATCTGGTCGGTGTAAAGGGAAACTTATGGCAGGTTGCATGCGGCAACCATTACTGAATGCGATAAGGTTTTCTGCCATTATCCCATGAGTAGGGGATGTAAATCAAGAACCTTCGGGTTCTGCAGTTAATAAGTAGGAGGTTATAGGGGTCAGTTGGAGCATTGACAGAGGGATTCCACGATGAATGTTGAACCACAATAAATTTTTTTTTGTTTACGTCTCTAATATCTTTAACACGGTATTCATCGCAACACAGAATGAACGGTTGAAGACATTTTCAGGCCAAGGTACTCTGTCATTCCATGAAGGGATGTTTACGATGGTCCAGAATGTAAAGAATGAACATGATTTCTATCAAAAGCCTCAATATTTTGGGGGAAAAAATGGCATGGCAACAATCTATCTACCTCTAACACAACCTTCGCCTCCTGGTTCTTATCAGCAGAGAAAAGCGTCCCCCATTCTTTCTCCAAGTAATGACGGTCCTTGAAGAACTACAATGGCTCAACAAGAACAATAGATCACATAGAAACAATAGATCACATAGACGAGTTAATCACAAGACAAAACAAGTTAATTTGAAATCTGCACCTTGTTGGATGTAAAAGCTTACAGTTTAAGCAGAACAAACTCTGAATGTTTATATTTGATAATTTGGACGATTGAGAACAGATTACATTTATAAAAATACACAGTATCGTTTTGTTACAATAGATCCCGCAGACTATGTATCCATGGACTGTTGAAGTGTTGTAGTTGAATACAACTACTGTAGTGAGTCGGTTGGGATCTTCGGGTGATGTGGCGAAGTCTCAGGTGGAGCGTCGGTGGTAACGCCAGATGGTTCAGCATCAGTTGGAATATTCAGCTGAGGTGGTGAAGCCTTGGGCGGAGCTTTGGTGGTAACGCCAGATGGTTTGACATTGGAATTCATCGTCCGCATCCCTGACCAGCATCTCTGCAGCGTAGACACCGTGATTTGGTGGAGTTCCTCGCAGTCTTCGATGGCTCCCCTTCGTTGCTCTACTATTTCCACTGATTTCCCGGCTGCCTCCTGGATGAGATCCGTCAGCTTCCCGGCCTCCTTCGCTGCAACATTCAGAGATTGAAGGGCGAAATAGATGATGGCTGGGTTGATGCAGAAGCGGAAGTGGAGATGTTAGAAACAAATCCATTTCAAGGAGAAGAAGGTCTTTATTTTTTTCTCTTGCGTCGATCCTACGTCGTCAATGGTACTTCAATGGACGATGGGACATGGCCCCCTTAAGGTCTTCCATTGGTCTTCCCTTACAGCTCTCACTCTTTCTGCAAGGATTTGGTATGGCGTTCCTCTGTGACTATGTGAGGCAACCGACTGTAGCAGGGGAGAGAATACATATTGTCTGCACTTGCAGTGCCTCACTAAAACAGATTTCTTACTGTCTTAGAGCCGACCAAATTCCCATTTTATTTGATGTTGGAGTCTGAAGAGAGAAGGTGAGGAAATGGAGGAAGGGAGCCAAGATCAAAAACTGCCATCACTCGTCTTCCGATGGGAGACGGCTTATACAAAGAGCTTCAGAATTAACCAATCAAAAAAGAATAACGGCACTATTAGAGAGTTTATTGGTTTCTTGTAAAGGTGATGATTGCCTTCATCAGGATCCAATAGGAGGCAGTGACAGAGACGGTGACGGCGGGGTAAAAGGAGGAGGTGATGGAGATGGCGACGGTGGGATCGCCGTTGGTGGTTCTGGTGGTGGTGGTGGTGGTGGTGGTGGTCTGGTGGTCTGGTCGGTTGTTGCAATGGTAGTGTCACGGAAAGAAAAGAGTGAAAATGAAAATGTTCAATAGATTGTTAAATTAGTAATTCAACTTATTTTTAAAATTTTTCAATTTATAATATGAAGAGTAAAAATGTTTTTCAACATTTGAAGTGATTTCCGTCAGTTAAGTGGGTGCGATTGATTTTTTGCAAACTTGTGGGTAGTAGATGATGTTAACAATTTTTATCGGGATGTATATGAACATATTCCTTTATTTTATTATTATTTATAGTCTGATTTTCAACAGTAAAAACACACCCTAATTCTGATTTAAGCTTTGTTTTAATTATTCACACAGATTGGCTATGCAGCAGTGGATGATGAAACAGACAATACTTGAATGATAGATTATGCTTCGCATCATGCTCTGATTTCTGATAAACTTCTTAATGACCTTTATCAAAATTGCAACTTCAGTAATGGAGTAGTAACAACAGAATGTGATTCTCTCCTTAATGTATTTTATGATTCTGTTACTGTTATCGACATGTATAGCTTGTACACTTCAACATGCATCAACAACAAAGCAAATATCAGAACATATAGAAAGATCCTAGGCAATTCTTCAAAATTATTCTCTAAATTGGTATGTTTTATAGATAGATCTTGTGAATTTTTTTTAACGGCGCTCTATACCGTTTCCTTCACCCATGATGAGGAGGAATATCTTTACATTTGAGGTTTAAATAGGGACTCAAGTTTTTTTAAAATTTTTATTATAGTGCATGAATCAATGGATTAATTCAATTATTTTCTTTAATATGAGCAGTTTGAAAGGCGACCTACTGGTTATGACCCATGTACATCTGACTACTCTGGGGTATAATTCAATAGACCAGATGTTCAAGAAGCTCTCCATGCTTATGTCACCAAAATTCCATATCCATGGATTCATTGCAGGTATCAATCACCCAGCTTTGAATGAATTAATGGGTTTTTCCTAGTTAGAGCATGAAAGGGTCTAAAATTGTCAACGGGTTTAATACTATTATCATACTCTACTGGTTTTTGGTTCGACTCATACAGTTTGGTATGACTTTTATTTGTTATATTTACGATTTCTTATCCGATATATTACAAGAGGAAAAAATATTATAAATTTGTACCGATTTCAGTTTTTCTTACTGTTACTATACTGATTCTTTCGGTTCAATTCGGTTTGATATGGTTTTAAACTGTCGGTTTTAGTATGTGGGTTTGGTACCAAATCAATACCCGACCGTCGTTTAAGATCCAAACCAGAGATGGATTGTTGGGTCGGAGCTGACTTTGGATCTGATCCATGCTTTATCTATCAAAGAATGCTTCAGTTTAAGCTTCATGCATGGATTTATTGGATTTAATCAAATCTTTTATCTTATGATCGACAGTGACCTTGTAATCGGGTAATGGAATTGGAATGAAGAACCCCCTTCCATACTTCCAACCATCAGTAAACTCATTGATGGAGACCTTCGAATTTGGGTTTTTAGGTAATTTTCGTAAGACTTTTTTTTTTTGTTTTATAATTATGATCATCTTTAAATTCTGTTGTTTAACCGATGTTCAACTTTATTTATCATAATTTATTTATTTTGCCAGTGGAGATACTGATGGTAGAGTTCCCGAGTCCAAATCCTTTCCTCCTCGACTCTCCGACTCTTACTTCATTCAACCATTGGAGTGTGAGTCAGTTCAAACTTCAACGCACTTCAATGGTTGAATAGAATGAGAATGGAGGAGTCGGGGAGGAGAGGATTTCCACTGTTCCTGTGACATCAGCAAGATATGCATTGAGAAAGCTTGGGCTGAAGATCGCAGATCATGATTCACTCCTTGGTATACAAACCATCAAAAGGTAATCTCTCTCTCTCTATCTCTAGAGATTCCATGGATTTCCTTAAATCACCCCTGTGCAAAAGATTAAAGATGAGAACAAGAGTTTACGAAGAAAAAAGAAAAAAAAGATGAAAACAAGATTTCATATTTGGAAATGCAGCTGCTGTTTTTCAGAACTGTGATATATATATGTAAGACGGCCTTTATCAACGCAATATATATAATACCATCACTGCTCGAGGAAGAACAGATCCAAACCACAACACTGGGATTATCATTCAGGGATGCAAGATCAGATCAACTATACATGCAACATCACTACTCTGACATTTTTAGGAAGACCATGGAGGCTATTAGGGAAAACACAAGGCTTTTCCCTCCTTTATGCAAATTAGTGGAATACGCAACCACAAATATGCACAGATCCAAACCAGAACACTGAGATTATCATTCAGGGATGCAAGATCAGAACAACTATACATGCAACATCACTACTCTGACATTTTTAGGAAGACCATGGAGGTTGTTAGGGAAAACATAAGGTTTTTCCCTCTTGTATGCAAATCCATGGAATACACAACCACAAATATATGCACAAAAATATAGCAGAGGAAATAAATAAAACAACCAAACCACAAGAGACACAATAATTTTTACGTGGAAAACCCTTCCAAAGTGAAAGGGGAAAAACCACGGGACCTAATCCAGGTAAATCTCCACTATGATATTAATGGGTACACAATACAATCCTCTCTAGTCACAGCTAAAGATTTCTAATCTCTAAGAGAAGTAACCCACTGTAGGGTAATACAAATAACTCACCAAAACAATTGGTAGTAATCCCAAATACAAGAGTACTTTCACCTCCATGCCGACGTAGCAAATACTAAGAAGAACTGTCACTTTTCTCTCTTCCCTGAACATGGAGATACCGTCACACCGTACGTACAAAGTACAAGAGCTTCTCTTCTCCAATCACTCACAATAGCAGAAACTGAAGAAGGATTCATTACAAATTCTCTCGGCTTTGGCTCTCAAAATTTCTAGAGATTATCGTCTTCGCTATGCACTCAGGCTTCTCGAGAACTCATGTACAAATGATAACCATAAAACCCACCGCCAAGAGTGGAATTTATATAGACAGAAGATAAGGGAAGATGGTTTTGAATTACTTCTCATTGGAGTAAAGTAAAAAGGAGAGAGAGATTAGAGGAGGTAGTCAAAACCACCTTTGACTCATCATCACATGTGGGTCCCCTCACCCACGTAAGGAGGAAAACCCACCAAACTCCCCCTCTGACTTACAAGCAGAGATTTGCTAAACTCAAACCTGTCATGCTTCTGTAAAAGTCATGCTTTGCCTTGGGTAATACTTTTGTTATCATATCTGCATTGTTCTTGTCAGTATGGATCTTATCAACCTATAGTTGCATATGTTCCAGTATATCCCATATCTAGTGATACCTCACATCGACATGCTTGGTCTTGTAATGGAAACTAGGATTCCTACTCAAGTAAATGGCATTTTGACTGTCACAATGAACAATATATTTATCTTGTGTCAGACCCAATTCTTGAATGAACCTCTTCATCCACAACATCTCCTTACAAGTTTCCACTGCAGCAATATACTCAGCTTCTGTAGTTGACAAAGTGACATACTTCTGCAACTTGGACTACCATGACATTGTTCCCCCTGCAAAGGTAAACATGTAGCCTAACGTCGATTTCCTTAAGTCAATGTCGCCTGCCATATCTGCATCTGTGTACAGGTTTATCAATACCAAAATATAAACATGCATTGGATGTACCTCTGAGATATCTCATAATCCACTTGACTGCTTCCCAGTGCTCTTTGCCAGGATTGGCAAGAAATCTACTCACAACTTCAACTGCATATGCAATATCAGGTCTAGTACACACCATGACATATATTAAACTTCCTACAGCTGATGTGTAAGATTTGTGAGTACAAATTTCGAGGACAAAATTTCTGTTAAAGGTGGTGGAGTGGTAAAACCTGCACGTCACAAACCCGGTTTAACCTTTCGTTCTCGTGTTGTAATCGGTCTTCCCATCATAATCGGCTCAAGTGAACCAATTGTATAAAGAAACCACAAGATGAGGTAAGCAATAAGTCAAATTTAGTCGGTATGATTGACTGTTTAAGTTTGTGTGGAAGCAACGAGTCAAAAAACTAAAAATCAGTAAATTTTAGACGTACGGTGGCAGTTTTTAGGGGTATGATGGTCGATTAAGTTGTGACGGCACAACGTACGATCGCATGTTTTGAAAAATGTATGGTCAACGGATTACGCAACCGCACGATCGACCTTACGAACCCAGAACCGAATCCGTGTTTAGGAAACTTTCCTAATTTGAGGAGGACTCTTTCTTAATTGAAAAAAGACTCTATATGGAGGTTTTTCTCTATATAAGGGACGTTCCTTAGCCTTTCTCACTCTTTTAGAATCCAAATTGAAAACTCTAGACCTAAGAGAGAAAGAAAGAGAAGAAGAGAAGGAGAAGGAGATTTGGAGAAGAAAGCTGAGAGGAAGGTTTTACAAAGAAGAGTTCTATCTCTATACTGCAAGCTTAAGGTATGGACTTGACTCTGTAGGGTTGATCAGATAGAATAGGTTCTTTTCAAATTGATATATGGAACCTAATACAATGATTCGGTTACAGGTTTTCTATGAGAAACCATAGAGAGTAGGGTAAGGATAATTGATAAGGATAAACTGTGATTAAAGGCCATAGAATGATTTTAGGATGAATCTCATTGTTGAGCCAAGAGGGAGAACTCGGATTAAAAGTAAAATTTTGACCAGAAATTGTATGGTCGCAGCTATGGTCGACCATAGGATGACCAGAGTATCGACCATAGCCATTCAGGAAGAATTTAGAAAACGTATGGTCACACATACGGTCGCATATAGTGCAACCATAGGGTATCGACCGTACGTCGTACGGTGGCATATATTGTGACCATAGGGTATCGACCATACAATTACAACAAGTATATTTTGAGACTAAACAAGGTTTTTGACTACTGTAGCTTGATAAACTTGAACCCTAATAGGTTCCCAATAGATTCAAAGTGACTTCCAAAGCTTGGGAAAGGAACAAACATCAATCAAAGGTGAGGGAACAAGACCTAAACTAATTGGCTAATAACAAGCTGTTTTATTTTATTGTGTCCTATGCAATGATTGATTCTATGCTTGTAATGTGCATCTCACATGTCATCCAATATTACTGTTATTACTGCCCATGCATATTTACTTTTGTCTATTTATAACATGATGATGATGATGCTAGGAATAGGCATGTGATTGTGTGTGTGGTTAGTGTGTTGGATGCGAGTGGAGCATCAGGGGGTGGACGTGGCATTATGGCTCAGCCTGGTCACCAGACTCTAGCTCTATCTCTATCCAAGTCTTGCCCACTGACATCGTCGTATCGCCATTACCTTAGCAGAACTATTACATCGTAGGGCATCAGGGGAAGTGGTCTCGGACCATGTGGTCTTTGACTCTACTAGGGGGGCCTTAGCTCTAATTCTATGGACTTATTGAGGGATGCCAGGGTGAGGCCTTGGATACACTGGATGACATTTAAGATTGATTAGTTGTGAGCCCAGTTTGCAAGCCCTCTCCAATAGGGGCTTACGTGTTGGTATGGGTAGGGCATCAGGGGAAGTGTTGGTGGTGTTTGATCCGGACACTTTAGCTCTATCTCTATTCCATGATGGGTGCATGTGGGACAACAATGGTGTTTGATCTATTGGGCGGATTCATACACTCTTGTATAGAGGTGTGGTGGCTGCCAATCCTTTCTATAGCATATTGCAAACTTAAAAATCAGAGCAAAGATATGAATTGAATGCATGCATATGTTTGTTGCATTGTTTTGTTTTCTCACTGAGTTCAAGTTGGAGAGTTAACCCTCGCATGCGTAATTCATTTTAGTTTTTGATGTTGCAGGTGTTACTGTTGAAGACTACATGGATACACCAACGTATGGACATGTAGCGACTATGGATGTGCAAGCTGTGGAGGATGAGCACGACTCGTCAAGCAAGTATTTCCATCGTGGTTACGCTTAGTGTTTAACTTTCATATTTTGATACTTATAATATGTATTAATTATGTTTTAGTTAATTGGAGATAATTGGATTATTTATTTATTTATCATGTAGACCTTAGTTCATTATCAATAAGATTTCTGTTATTTACTTAAATATCTCTGACTATTACTGTGGAATGTGTTTTGGTTTAACATGAATGACATAGCCTATACGAGATCTTGGTTTGAACTGTTGGTTCTTATGACGGTTCATCACACCAATGATTAGTCCAGAATTAGGGTGTGACAACTTGGTATCAGAGCTCTCAGACTTTGCCCATTAAACCTGAATACTTTCACAAGAGTTCATAAACTGAATTAAGATAAATTAAAAGCTTTAATACAAACACACCATAAGTACCTGTTTTGGTTGAGACAGAACTTAAATAAGATAATAATGTACATATAAAAGTTGAAACCATATGTATATACAGAAAGAAGAAAAAGAAAATCTAAACATATCCTGATAAACAAATAAGATATGGTATGGTCTACGAGTCGGATAGTTTCCTGAGTATACAAAAGATATAGTACAGTAGCAAGAAGGGAACATCTATAAAGCAGAAAACTAGAATACCGAGTTGGTATTCACGAGATGTGGAACTCGATGTATGACAGAGGAAGAAGAAAAATGACTTATATGTCTGTTGGCTTTACCTTTTTTTAAAAGTATGTATGTGCGTAGTTCAAGTTTTCGCCCGATTCACCAAGGAATATTTTGGTTGCTTTTGGCGGATCGCTTAATACTAGGTTGGATCGGATGTCAACCTGTGGAGGCACCTTTTGTTACTATTGGACAAATTCCTCTGTAACACCTAAATCCCTACAGAGGTAAAGGGAAAGATCTCGGGCCAAATCCAATAGAGATAGGAGAACAATGGCCATACACCAAAAATGAGAGTAACTATAAAAAAAGATAAAACTATACTCTTGGGTGACGTAGAGACTCAAAGTGAGATCTGACATACGCTGATCCATAGCCGGTTGAGCATTAAGAAGAGGCCGTAATCTGACCCCACCACTATCTGGGTTGAAAGCGAGTAAAGGGAACCCATCTGAACAAATGTCAAATAATGATAATCAGACTGAAGCAAATCAAAATGGATAAACAACCAGGCCACTCTAGCCAATCTACCTGGACTACCAAGCATCCTGGCTATAGTTGTAGCAAATTTAGTCTAGCAAAATACAAGAGTAACAACATATGGTATTGGCTATGCAAGTTACCACGGGAATCATTACCTAAGTTTTCAATACTACACCAACACCTCCAAGTCAGACCAAATACGGTACCAGATGTAGAAACACTGTACCTCCAGCATCTATTGGCCATAACACAGTGATTATTGTACAGTAGATCCCAGTAACGTACACCTCAGTGCATAATCTTGGTGCACAACAAGTAGTGTATTAAGGTGGTTACCCTTATCAGCCATCAATATATGAGATTGCTGCTCCATGGCAGAATGATCCAACAAGGATTGAGAAATATTTTCTGAAGATAAAGCTCAGATATTTTTAACAATGGATCCAATTTATTGTGGCCATATGTTTAAACAAGTGTATATAGGATGCGGGGCATCATTGACTTACTCTTATGATTATAGCACATACTTGATTTTAAATTCTCATGCCTTGATAGGATACCTTCTCGATTCAACCTATCAATTGAGGTTATAGATATTATTTTCTTAGAATTAGTCCTGATTATACTAATCTAAGTCTCTCTTATGATCGACAACATGAATAGAGATATGAACTGAATGAACAGTTAAAGTTTTAATTATGTTGAGCATACATCTTTTCAATTTATACCTGATTTATTGATGTACCAAAACTTTCTCTAGATTTACTCCTGTAGTGCCTTGACCAATGACATTATATACTCGATAGAACCTGTAACCATGAGGTTAAGAGTTGTAGAACCTCTATTTCCATGTATTATGACCAACGTGCAACCTAACGACCTTTTGATGCCGATTGGATTACCATAGATTTACTCCTGATCCTTTAAACCCAAGTTCACTAGATAAAACAAAAGCTTGTCATCATATTGAATTTGAATTAAAGAAATGAATTGCTGTTCGATAAATATTTTGATTCTTACATTCCTTGACCTCCGTTGATAAGAGGCTTGATTAATAAGAAAAATTATGGAGGATGATTGGTTTCAGATAAATCTCTATAGCCAAGAAACCTTAGATGAAGTAATGGATAATCTACTTTGAGATTGTCAGATATATGGATTTGAGTCATGATCTGTAAAAGAGTGCATAAGCAGGAAGTGAGAATTTTCAAGAGTAGCCAGTAAGGAGTAGATAGCACTCGAACGGAGTTAAAGATGACTATATTGAAATGAATTTTGACAAGGCAAAAAATTTCCAAAAACATATCTAAAAGTGGATACAAGGATGGAATTGAAAATGGTGGTATTGTTAGTACTCGGTTTAGTACAATTACTATTGAGTTATTTCCAATGTTGAACAAGAGGATTGAGTAAAAACCAAGAGAGTTTAGTGGATTTAATAAGAATATAGGCGTATACCTTAATGCTTATAGGTAGACTTGAGATATGTAGTAAGTAAACAATCAAAAGATACTGTTTGGGATATATGAAAGAGAGATCAGGATAAAATAACAGTGATAAAAGAGATGTAAGCTAATAAGTGCAATATGAGATTATTGATGTAAGCTAATAAGCTTTTGGGATATGAGATTATTGGTGATAGTCTTTGAAAAACCATAAGAGATGAAGGAGCTAGATGTGCTCTTAAGACCTTATACCAGATTTTGCTAGTTCAAGCCCTTTTGTACTAGATGTTATATTAAATGAGTGTTATCAACAATGTCCAAATCGTATAGAAGGACAGAATTTGGATGCAACCTAATTCAACTTGAGATGACAGACTTCGACGTCATCTTGGGGATAGGCTGGTTGTCTCAAGACTAGTTGTTATGTGCAAGGAAGATGTTGTCATTCAAGAGCAAGGATGACGTAGAATTTAGTTTTAGAATTTCGTTTTTATTGGAAGCGTATTGCTTAGGAAGCGAAAGCTTATCATCTCTGCACTAAAAGCCAAGAGATGCTTTGAAAAGAAAGAAGTTGGATATCAGAAATCTGTGGTTGATATCACCAAAGAAACATCATGAATAGAAGATATTAATGTGATACAAAAATTTTCTGATGTGTTTTCAGAAGACTTACCCAGGTTGCCACCTGATCATGCAACTGAGTTCGTTATCGATTTGTTACCAGGGTCGGCACCTGTGTCTAAGGAACCCTATAGAATAGCTCCTACAAAGTTGAAGGAACTAAAGACTCAACTACAGGAGTTATTAGACAAAGGTTCTAATCAGCTAAATATTTCATCACGGGTAGCGCCAGTGCTATTTCATGAAGAAAAAGGACAATAGTGTTCAGCTATGTAAAGACTACCAAGAATTGAACAAGTTCACGATCAAGAATCAATACCCACTACCTCAGATCGATGACTTATTTAATCAATTTCAAGGTGCAAAGTTATTTTCTAAGATTCATCTCTAGTCAAGATATCATCAATCGAAGAATTTGGACAGTGGTATTCTGAAGATAGCTTTTAAAAACAGGTACGGACATTATGAGTTCCTGGTCATGTCTTTTGGTTTGACGAATGCACTCGCATGTTTTATGAAACTTATGAACCAGGTATTCCATGATGTATTGGACACTTCGGTCATAGCTGTCACACCCCAATTTTGGTCTAACCAGATTAGTGTGATGAACCGCCAATAAACCAATAGTTCAACCAGGATCTCGTATAGGTCGTACCCACCATATCAAACCACACATACATTCCACGGTAATAATCAGAGGTAATAAACAAATAAGTGAAAGTCTTACAGATAATGAACTGAGTGTCTAACAATGATAATAAATAATTAATACGATTATCTCCAAAACTCAAGACATAAAAATAATTAATCCATTACATGTTTCAATAATCAAATATAACTAAACTAATCGAATATGCACTGGTTACACTCGCATGAAGAATCATGCGCATATTCAACAACTTCTACGTCCATGGCGGCAACGTGTTCGTACGTCGACATATTCATATATTCTTCAACAGTAGGACCTGCATCATCAACTAAAAATATTTGGCTTCAAAAGGGTGAGCACACATCACGGCTTAGTGAGCAAACAAAACAATGGAACAAACATGTGCATGCATTCAATTTATATCATTGGTTTGGTTTTACGTTTCAATGTGCTATAGAAAGGTTTGGTGACCCCCGCACCTCTATACACGAGTGTGTGAATCCGTCCAATGGATCAAACATCATTGTCGTCCCACATGCACCCACTATGGAATAGAGATAGAGCTAAAGTGTCTAGATCAAACACCGTCAACACTTCCCCTGATGCCCTACCCATACCAACATGTAAGCCCCTATTGACTTGGGCTTGTAAACTGGGCTCACAATTAACCAATCCTAATGCCAAACAGTCTATCCAAGGTCTCACCCTAGCATCCCTCAATACGTCCATAGAGATAAAGCTAAGGCCCCCCGACAGAGTCAGAGACCACACGGTCCGACACCACCTCCCCTAATGCTCTACGACGTAATAGTTCTCCTAAGATAATGGCGATACGACGATGTTAATGGGCAAGACTTGAGTAGAGATAGAGCTAGAGTCTGGTGACGAGGTCAAAGACCACCATGCCACATCCTCCCCCTGATGCTCCACTCGCATCCAACACACCAACCACACACATACATTCACATGCCTATTCCTAGCATCATCACCATCATCATGTTATAAATAAACGAAATTAAATATGCATGAACAGTAATTGCAAGAATATTGGATGACATGTAAGATGCACATTACAAGCATACAAGCATAGAATCAATCATGGCATTAGACTCAATAAAAATAAACAGTTTGTTATTAACCAATTAGTTTAGGTCTTGTTCCCTTACCTGTTAGCAATACTCGCTCTCCTTCCAAGCCTTGAAATTCTCTTTGAATTGATTTAATAACCTAAAAGTTATATGAATTTAAGTTAGGGTTCATATGTAACATGTTACAATAGTAGAAAATCAAAATGGAGCACTGATAGGTGTCTGATTGGTCCTATGGTCTCATACTGTGTCGACCTTACTGCCTACGATCGATATCCTATGGTCGCATATGGTGCAACCGTAGCTGCGACCATATGATTCCTGAATCTTTTCGAATGCCTATGGTCGATCCTCTGGTCATGCTGGTCATGCTATGGTCGACCATAGCTGCGACCTTGAGATTTCTGGTCACAGACTACATGCAATTCGAGTTCTTCCTGGGTCAAATCATCTGATCTTCAATTAGATTTATTTTAAAGTCATCCTATGGCCATTATTAGTAGTTTCTTACCCTAATCATCAAACTCTCACCTCATGGTTCTCCTTGGGATTTTCTCAAGGAAATCACATGGATCATAATAGGTTGATATTGTCTATCTTCCATAGAGGTCTTATTCCATAGAGTTTACATCTCCAGGGATTAGGTTCATACCTTTGCCTATGATAGAGAGCCAATCTCTTATCAGCAAGATCCTCTCCTTGGCCTTTTCTTCTTCTCCTTCTTTTCCTTCTCTTCCCTTTTCTTTCTCTAGGGTTTACTAATGTTCTAAAAGAGTGAAAAAGGACTGAGGGACGTCCTTTATATTGAGGAAAACTCTCCATATAGAGTCCTCTTTTAATTAGGAAAGAAATCGCTTAGTTTAGAAAAGTTTACAAAACTCAGAGTTTGATCTAGGGTCTCATGGTCGATGGCTTCGGTCACAGAACCCGTCGATTGTAGGGTCGAAATCATCTATCGTAGGGTCCTGGATTTGTGATCTTCATTCTAACCATATGGTTGACCATACCTACCCAGGTATGCGACCATATGTATACAGTTTTGGGTGATGAGTCGATTTTTATACCTGGTTTGTAAGATCCGCACGCCATGAACCCTGTCTAACCTTACATTCTTTTGTCATGACCAGTCTACCTATCATGGTCGAGCCAAGTGGACCAAGTGCGTGAAGAAACCCAAGACCCAGTATGAAATTTAACTCAAAACAGTCAAAATAAGGGTAGGGTCGCATGCCTAAACAGGTAGGGTCGACCCCACCTCAACAAAAGTCCAACCCATGACTTTTTGGTCGTGGGGTCGCATGTTTTAAAACGTAGGGTCTCAGATTATCCGACCCTACATCCAACCCTACGTCCGACCCTACGAAAACAGCACGAACCGAAAATTAGAAAACCTTCCTAATTCGAAGGGGGTCTTTCCTAAACTCGTTGGGGGTTATTATGGAGGGTTTTCCTCTATAAATAGGACGTCCCTAAGCCTCTTTCACTCCTTTAGAACCCTAATTGAAGTGAGAGAAAGAGAAAGAGAAGGAAGGGAAAAAGAGAAGGAAACTTGAAGAAGAAGACTAAGGAAGAGGAGGAAGTTTAGAGAAACCTCTGGATAAAGGTATGAACCTAATTCCTTACCTGAATAAGAGATCCTAGAATAGTTATGAAGAACATAGGATTAGGAGAAACCCAAAATCATCCATCCATGGACAAGTTCCAAGAGATTCCATGGAGGAAATCATTATGGACTATGAATAGTATGTAAAAACTATAGTTTTGAGCCATAGAACAATTATAGAATGGACCATGAAAGTAAGCCAAAGGATCTAAACATGAAAAAATGGACTTTAGAATGAAAGGTCGACTCAGAATACGTGTGGTTGCACGTAGGATCGAATGATATCCAACCCTACAAGACCACAGGATCGACCACATGCCCTCAGGATGTTCCAGGGAGGGTGTGGTCGCACGTAGGGTCGAATGGTATCCGACCCCACGTCCGACCCTACACCTTAGGGTCGCAGAAACTGCTACCCTAGGTGCGACCCTATCTGTGACCCTACACCCTAGGGTCGCAGAAACTGCTACCCTAGGTCCGACCCTACCCTGCGACCCTACAGTTTTTGTTAGTTTAAAAACATGGGAATTAATTATAATTAAAATCTATCAACTTGATTAGGTTTTCAAGTGATTTAAAAGTGATTCATAAAGCTTAAACGAGGATCTACGCTCAATCAAAGGTGAGGGAACAAGACCTAAACTAATTGACTAATAATAAACTGTTTTCATTTATTAAGTCCAATACCATGAATGATTCTATGTTTATATGATTGTAATATGCATTTCACATGTCATCCACTATTCTTGTTATTACTGTTCATGCATATTTAATTCCGTTTATTTATAACATGATGATGATGATGGTGCTAGAAATAGGCATGTAAATGTATGTGTGTGGTTAGTGTACTTGATGCGAGTGGGGCATCAGGGAAAGTGTTATGCAGTATTTGATCCGGGCACTTTAGCTCTATCTCTACTCAAGTCTTGTCCACTAACATCGTCGTATCACCATTACCTTAGCAGAACTATTACGTTGTAGGACATCAGGGGAGGTGGTCTCGGACCTTGTAGTCTCTGACTCTGCAGGGGGGCCTTAGCTCTATCTCTATGGACGTATTGAGGGATGCTGGGGTGAGGCCTTGGATACACTGTTTGACATTAGGGTTGGTTAGTTGCGAGCCCAGTTTGCAAGCCCTCGCCAACAGGGGCTTACGTGTTGGTATGGGTAGGGCATCAGGGGAAGTGTTATGCGGTGTTTGATCTGGACACTTTAGCTCTATCTCTATTCCATGGTGGGGTGGATGTGGACGACAATGGTGTTTGATCCGTTGGGTGGGCTTACACACCCTGTGTATAGAGGTGAGGCGGCCACCGAACCTTTCTATAGCACATTGCAAACTTATGAACCAGACCAAAGATATGAATGAATGCATGCATATGTTTGTTACATTGTTTTGTTTACTCACTGAGCTCAAGTTGGAGAGCTGACCCTCGCGCACGTAATTCTTTTAGTTTCTGATGTTGCAGGTATTACGATTGAAGATTATGTCAACATGTCAATATATGAATAGGTGGCGGCTATGATGAGCAAGCTGTGGAGGACTATTATGATTCGTTAAGCGAGCGTTTCAACTGTGGATATGTTTAGTGTTTAATTTTTGTATTTGGATATTCGTAATATGTATTAAATTATGTTTTACTTGGAGATAAATGGAATATTAATTATTTATCATGACTAGACCTCAGTTCATCATCTGTAAGACTTCTACTATTTACTTTATTATCTCTGATTAGTGTGGAATGTGTTTTGGTTTATCAAAGGTGGGGATAGCCTATTCGAGATCCTTGTTGAACCGTTGGTTTATTGATGGTTCATCACACCATTCTAGTTGGTGCAGAATTGGGGTGTGACATGGTTTGTGAACTATCTTCACACGCTCGGTCCACTTGGTCCGAAAATGATGGAAAGACCTGGCACAACACGGTTAAACCAAGTTAGTAGAGTACGGGTCTTACAACTCCCTCCTCTTATATAAATTTCATCTTCGAAATTTACACATACCTTCCGAGTCGAATAGGTGAGGATATTGCTTCCGCATAACGTTCTTTTCTTCCCATGTAATTTCTTTCACATTTTAGCTTCTCCAAGTAACCTTAACGTAATAAATGTCGCGGTTGCGAAGACATTGCACCTTCCGGATAGTGATCTCAAAGGTACTACTTCGAACGTCAAATCTTCAGTCAAATCCGGTGGATCCGCTATTAACACGTGTGTTGGATCTTTAACATACTTCTTCAATTGTGAGACATGGAATACATCATGTACACTAAACATTGATGGTGGTAGTGCTAACTGATATGCTACCCTTCCACGTCTATTTAGAACTTCATAAGGTCTAATATATCTTGGACACAGCTTTCCCTTCTGTCCGAACCTTTTCAAACCATACATAAGAGATATTTTCAGAAATACCTTATCACCTATGGTGAATTCGAGATCTCTGCATCGATTAAATTACTTCTGACGGTTTTGAGCTGTTCAAACTCTTTCCTTGATAATGTCGACCACTCGATAAGTCTCCTCAACAAACTCTGGTCCAACAATACTCCCTTCTCCAACTTCATTATAAAATAAAGGAGTTCGACATTTTTTCTACCATACAGTGCTTCATAGGGCGATCTCTATATTATAGCTTGATAGCTATTATTATAAGCGAACTCGATCAATGGTAATTTCTCGTCCCATGATCCTTTGAATTCAATGACATAAGCTCGAAGCATGTCTTCTAAAATCTGAATAGTATGCTCTGACTGTCCGTCTGTCTAAGGATGGAATGCAGTACTAAACTTCAACGTTGTACCCATAGCCTTCTGTAATCCTTCCCAAAACTTTGAGGTAAAGCGTGGGTCTCTGTCGGACACAATGCTTTCAGGTACACTATGTAATCTGACAATATTTTCTACATAAAGCTTAGCTAACCTCTCTAGGGTATATTGAGGTCGTATAGCTATGAAACGAGCTGTCTTGGTCAAACGATCCACAATCACCCAGACCGCTTCAACTACTCGGGGAGTCAATGGTAACCCAATGATGAAATCCGTAGTGATGCAGTCCCATTTCCATGCTGGTTCTGGCAATGGCTGCAACAATCCTGCAGGTTTTCACCTTTCAACCTTTACCTGCTAACAATTCAAGCATTGAGACACAACAATATAGTTTCTTCAGATCATGATACATCTTTGTACTTTCAGGATGTACCGAATAAGCAGTGGTGTGCTCTTCCTTCATTAGTCTATGTCTAATATCCAAGTCTTCATTTTCAGGAACACATACTCTCCCTTTGTATCTTATTACTTTTTTTAGAATCCAAAGTGAAGTCAGGGTTAGTCCATCCTTTTTTAAGGTCTTCTTGCACCGTTCTTAGATAAGGGTCTGATTTAATAGTTGCTTTCACTTGGTCTAATAGATCAGGTACAATCTTCAATGTAGCAAACATGTTTGAGAATAGATGAATATCAATCACGAACTGCTCTTTACCGTAACTAAATACTCTGCTTGTGACACACATTATAGCATTTATACTAGCTTCTTCCTGAGACTTTGTCATAGCTTTCTTGCTTAGTGCGTCAGCAACTACATTAGCTTTTCCTGGATGATACTGGATATCGTAATCATAATCTTTCAGTAATTCCAGCCATCTTCTTTGTCTCATGTTCAACTCTTTCTGATTAAAAAGATGAGTGAGACTCTTATGATCTGATTTAATCTGAAATATCTCTCCATATAAATGATGTCTCCATATCTTGACAGCATGTACCACCGCTACTAATTCCAAGTCATGAGTGGGATAGTTCTTCTCATGTGTCTTCAGTTGTCTTAAGGCATACGTAATTACTTGTTCTCCTTCCATAAGAACACATCCCAAACCTAACTCAAACGCATCAGTGTACAAGGTAAATGGTTGTCCTGGGATCGAAATAGTCAAGATGGGAGCTAATATCAATCTAGTTTTCAATGTTTGAAAACACTTTATACATATATCGGTCCAAACAATCTTTTCTCCTTTCTTTGTCAGACTGGTGAGAGGTATGGCGATTCTAGAGTAATCTTTCATGAATCGTCGATAGTATCCAGCTAAACCTAAGAAACTTCTGATTTCAAAATATTCTGAGGTGCTTTTCATTTTACAATGGCTTTAACCTTGCAAGGATCCACTTTAATTCCTTCAGCGGATACAACATGGCCTAAGAAAGCGACTTCATTCAGCCAAAACTCACACTTAGTAAATTTAGCATAAAACTTCTTTTTTCTTAGTTGCTACAAAACGGCTTTTAAATTTGTGATATGAGTTTCTTTGTCCTTGGAGTAGACTAGTATGTCATCAATAAATACAATAACTGACATATCCAACATATCATGGAATACCTGATTCATGAGTTCCACAAAAGTTGCGGGTGCGTTAGTTAATCCAAAAGACATAACTAAAAATTCATAATGTCTATATCTGGTTCTGAATGCTGTCTTTGGAATATCATCTTCCTTAATCTTCAACTGATGGTATCCTGACCGAAGATCAATTTTGGAGAACACTTTTGCACCTTGCAACTGATCGAACAAGTGATCGATCCGAGACAACGGGTACTGATTCTTGATTGTAAGCTTATTTAATTCTCGATAATCTATACACAGTCAAACGCTACCATCCTTCTTTTTTACGAACAAGACTAGTGCTCCCCATGGTGATATGCTGGGCCTAATATAACCCTTGTCCAGTAACTCTTGTAATTGTACCTTCAGTTCCTTCAGTTCAGTAGGAGCCATTCGATAGGGTATTTTCGATACTGGTGCGGCTCGGGTATAAGATCTATAATGAACTTTATCGCTCGATCAAGTGGTAATCCTGGTAGTTCCTTAGGAAATACATCCAGAAATTTATGCACAACTTCAATATCCTTCATTCATGGTGCTTCCTTAGTGAGGTCGACCACGGATACTAGATACCCAATTCCTCCTTTCTCGATGCATTTTCTAGCCTTTAATGTAGAAAGAATGAGTTTTCGTTTACGGGGAAGTTTGGTTCCCATAAAACTAAACTCTACTCCTTCCTTGTCTTTAAATGTCAGTTTCTTTTTTATACATAATAGGTTTGCAGAGTGTCGAGCTAACCAATCCATTCCCAAGATAAAGTCAAAGTCTGCCATCTCGAGTTGAATTAAGGTTGCATCCAAAATCTTCTCACCGATAAGAACTAGACATGGTCCATAACCCTTGTCTAGTTCCACTTCTAGGTGATCGTACAAGCAGTTTATAGTCTAAAGGTCTGAGGGGTAGATTTAACTTCTTTCCAAACAGCACAGATATAAAAGAATGAGTAGCTCCAGAGTCAAAGAGTACTCTGGCGAGTAAACCATTAATAGGTACGATACCTGTGATTTGATTTAATTTAGTCTACATGGTCACACAAGGTAGTACAAAATGAAAGGTTCAAGTCATACCTATGACCACATCAGGTGATGCGGCAGCATCCTGAGAAGTAACTGCATAAATTTTTCCTTGTTGTAGCTGTTTCATTGGCATATGACACTCTCTTGAATAATGTCCTACTTGATCGCAATTGAAGCATTTGACTCCAGTATTACTTTGCTTCTGTGGAGGTTGGGTTGTCGGAGTAGTCTTGGCTACAGCATTGAAGCTTGGAGTACGAAAGGGTTTAAATGGATGCTTCCCCTAAGTCCTATAACGAACCTTCGGATTTTGGTATTTTCCTCCTGCATGCTAGAGGGTGCAAAGAAAAATAGTTCTTTATAACGTTGTTGATATACGTCTTCAGTCATCTGTCCCTGGTATAGACTCAAGAACTCCTTTTCCATTTGATCTCTGAAACTCCTGGGAAAATACTTCTCAAAGAAAACTTCTTTATAAATAACCCATGTCAGTTGGGCGAGCTTTGTTAACAGATAACTTTTAGTAGATTTCCACCAGTGGTGTGCATCACCTTTCAACATAAATGTGGCACATAATACCTTATCTTCTTCATTTATAGTCATCATCATAAAGTTTCTTTCCATTTTGTCAATCTAGTGAGCTTGCCACAATGGATCTGATGGTTTGCTTGTGAATTCCTTCAGCTTCAACTTTAAGAAACGCTCGATCAGTCTGGAATGATCAAGCGGATACTATGCATATGCCCCATACATAGGCGATTGGTACTGATAATTACCTTGGTTATACCCACCTTGCAGTGCTTCAGGTTTTTGCACTTGGCTTTGTACTACTGGTATTTGCGGTACTTGGGGTACATTGTTGTTGCCACCAGGCGCCATACTAGCATATCCTACAGGTAGAGATGTTGTGTTTGCAATTGGAAAAGGAATTCCCATAGCAGCTTGCATGTTGGCTTGCATTTGTTGTATATGCTACATTTGTTGTGCCAAATTCATCACCACAGTAGCCAAATCCATAAGTGGTGCAGGTAAGTTGGTTGGGTTGGCTTGGGTGTAAACGTTCTGAGATGCAGCATTCTGAGCTCCAATATATCTTTCATGCCCTTGCTGACCTTCATTGTCGTTGGTCTCCATAGGTGGTGGAGATGGGTTTGCATTCTGTCTCCTTCTACTTACTCTACGCCCAGCCATTTAAACTCTTAGTTGATGTGTTATTGGCAAAACTACACAGGTGAGACAAAATAGAGTGGTGGTATTGGGTTAATCTCACAATGGAAGGTAAGAGAAGAACAAAATCAATAGGCAAAAGTTCAAACAGAATCAAATTACAGACAACAGTCAGTCATACGATCGATGGCCTACGGTCGCACGTTGTGCAACCATAGGTGCGATCATCAAATTCCTGGCCACTTACCGAGACCCTATGGTCGATCATACGATCGATGGTTTTGGTTGAATTGTGCGACAATAAGATTCAAAATCAGTTTTAAAACATGTTTTTTTTTCGAGAGTTTCCCTCTCATTTCCCTTTCTTCTTCCTATGGTCTCAACTCAGTTCGCCACCACTGAGTTGCTACAGTATCAACCACACAAACTTAGTGATTTTTCCATCGATCGACAATCTTCCTTCCATTCCTCAATGTATGTTCTCTACTCTTTCTCCTTTTTAAGCTTTCATACCTAGGTTTTGCTCCATTTATAAGGTTTTCTTCAAATTAATATTTTTCTGATCGTAAAAATTTGATTTTTATTAGGGGTTATTGCTATTGGCTACCCAATGGATGAAAGCCCTCAAGAAAATTTGAGTTTCATCGGTTAGTTTAGTAGAAACTTGAAAATTCTCATTTTTAACCTAAATTTTGGGGGTTTTCCCAATTGTCAAAATTCTTCAAATTCGACCTACCTAGTTAAAATTTTCGATTAAATATGCCTTACAGGATGGTTTGGGACCTATGTAAGTCCTCTTGCCAAATGTTTGGGTGAAAAGTGAGGCTTTTTCCCATTTTTCGTCATTATGCTGTCAAATTTTCAAATTTATCTAACTTTTTTTTCTTATTTTCTTCTCTTGCAGTTATCATGGTTCACACTAAGGCTCCTCGAGTTCATGACCCACGTCGCTTTGGGTCCATGGAAGCAGAAACACAATACCCTTGGTTTAATCGAAAGAAGGTAGAAGGGGTAGATGTGTTAACTTAGCCCATTTAGCCCTGTTTGATGTGGAAAGCACGTTTGGTAATATGGGCTGGCTTCCAGTGATTCTGTACAAGGCTTGCACTCGTCCAGACTTGGTCAAGCAGTTCTACTGTCACCTATAGGTAGAGGGTGACCTAGAGGATGTGGAGAGGGGTATAGAGCTTCGAATCACCAGTTGGGTGAAAGGGGTTCCTATCTCTTTCAACTATCAAGAGTTGGATGATCTACTAGGTATCTTAAATGATGGTCAGTTGGTTTATTGTGCACCTAGGGAGCCACAGTTTTTGTCTACACAGGTATGTGTGGAGATAGATAACCAGATTCTTCGGGATGACCACTGGGAGATGAAAGCAGTCAACTTACGTCCAGAGCCACAGGTCTACTGCAAGATTATCCAACATAATCTGATTCCCCAGGGCGGACACTAAGAGATGGTCTCACAGCTGACTCAGTACCTCTTGTACTATATCTGTACTAGGCAGCCTGTCTGCCTCCCATATATTATGCTTCAGACTATGACAAAGCTACGTTGGCTGACTCGAGAGGTAAGTTGCCCTATGGGTGACTGATCTCCACCCTACTCGCTCTACAGGTGGAACTAGTAGATGAGAGGATCTTTAAGGACACCTTCTCAGATTACCTTGATTGGGAGGCCATCAGTAGGATGGGCATGAGAGAGATACAGGTCAGTGATGACGAGAGGAATGCTATGAGAGGATCTCTCACTACAGTAGCGGCAGCAGATACAGAGGCAGAAACAGCAGCAGCAGCAGCAGAGGCACACGTGAGTGATGATGAGGAGGATGATGATCGGATGTAAATGGATGTGGATGCCATCCCTCCCCCATCACCGCAGCATTCTACTGGAGCTGGCCCTTCCCGGGCTTCTCATTCAATTATTCCTTCACGCCCACCATTAGATAATATGATGGGGCTACTACTTGAGATTCGGGAGGCTTAACGTGTAACTGATTGGAGAGTAAGAGAGCTTCTAAATGCCCAATGCTCTACAGACCAGCGGGTAGCGGATCTAACCACTAGTCTCCGAGCGACTCAAAATCAAGTGGCCTGGCTTACTAGAGTATATGCTGAGGACTATGATAGAGATCACGAGGTACCTCCTCCTCTAGCACCTCCAACTCCATGATATCATTTATTTCTTTTTCTCATTTATTTTGTAGAGTAATTGTCTAGATTTGTGGACCGTACTCTGATTCATATGTATCTTGTCTTAGTCCCTTTTGGATACATATAAAATATTGGTTTCCCATTTACATATGTGCATTATCCTCTTTCTTAGTTTATCTCTCATACAATACAGGTGCTTATGGTGTATTCTTATTACAACTTTTAATTTTTATACTAACTCAGTTCATGACTCACGTGGAAGTAGTTAGATCAATGGGTAGAACCTGAGATGCTCTGATACCAAGTTGCCACACCTCAATTTCGGTCTAACCAGATTACTGTGATGGACCACCAATAAACCAATGGTTTAACCAGGATCTTGTATAGGTCGTACCCACCATATCAAACCACACACACACATTCCACAGTAATAATTAGAGGTAATAAACAAATAAGTAGAAGTCTTACAGATAATGAACTGAGTGTCTAACAATGATAATAAATAATTAATCCGATTATCTTCAAAACTTAAGACATAAAAATAATTAATCCATTACATGTTCCAATAATCAAATATAGCTAAACTAATCGAATATGCACTGGTTGTACTCGCATGAAGAATCATGCGCATCTTCAACAACTTCTACGTCCATGGCAGCAACGTGTTCATACGTCGGTGCATTCATATATTCTTCAACAGTACGACCTCCATCATCAACTAAAAATATTCGACGTCAAAAGGGTGAGCACACATCACGGCTCAGTGAGTAAGCAAAACAATGCAACACACATATGCATGCATTCAATTCATATCTTTGGTCTGGTTTTTAAGTTTGCAATGTGCTATAAAAAGGTTTTGTGGCCCCCGCACCTCTATACACGAGTGTGTGAATCCGCCCAATGGATCAAACACCATTGCCGTCCTATATGCACCTACCATGGAATAGAGATAGAGCTAAAGTGTTCAGATCAAACACCGCCAAAACTTCCCCTGATACCCTACCCATACCAATACGTAAACCCCTATTGGCAAGGGCTTACAAACTAGGCTCGTAACTAACCAATCCTAATGCCAAATACTGTATCCAAGGCCTCACCCCAGCATCCCTCAATACGTCTATAGAGATAGAGCTAAGGCCCCCCGGCAGAGTCAGAGACCACACGGTCCAAGACCACCTCCCCTGTTGCCCTACGACATAATAGTTCTGCTAAGGTAATGGTGATACAATGATGTTAGTGGGCAAGACTTGAGTAGAGATAGAGCTAGAGTCTGGTGACGAGGTCAAAGACCACAATGTTACATCCTCCCCCTGATGCTCCACTCGCATCCAATACAACAACCACATACATACATTCACATGTCTATTCCTAGCATCATCATCATCGTCATCATGTTATAAATAAACGAAATTAAATATGCATGAATAGTAATAGCAGAAATATTGGATGACATGTGAGATGCACATTACAAGCATGCAAGCATAGAATCAATCATGGCATTGGACTCAATAAATATAAACAGTTTGTTATTAACCAATTAGTTTAGGTCTTGTTCCCTCACCTGTTAGTAATAATCGCTCTCCTTCCAAGCCTTGAAGTTCTCTTTGAATTGATTTAACAATCTAAAAGTTATATGAATTTAAGTTAGAGTTCATATGTAACATGTTACAATAGTAGAAAATCGAAACAAAGCACTGATAGGTGTCTGATTGGTCCTATGGTCTCATACTATGTCGACCTTACTGCCTAAGGTCGATACCCTATGGTCGCATATGGTGCAACCATAGTTGTGATCATATGATTGCTGAATCTTCTCGAATGCCTTTGGTCGATCCACTGGTCATGCTATGGTCGACCGTAGCTGCGACTTTGAGATTTTTGGTCGCAGAATACTTGCAATTCTAGTTCTTCCTGGGTCAAATCCTTTGATCTTCAATTGGATTTATTTTAAGGTCATCCTATGGCCATCATTAGTAGTTTCTTATCAACCTTAATCATCAAACTCTCTCCTCATGGTTCTCCTTGGGATTTTCTCAAGGAAATCACATGGATCATAATAGGTTGATATTGTCTATCTTCCATAGAAGTTTTATTCCATAGAGTTTACATCTCCAGAGATTAGGTTCATACCTTTGCCTGTGATAGAGAGCCAATCTCTTCTCAGCAAGATCCTCTCCTTAGCCTTTTCTTCTTCTTCTCCTTCTCTTCCTTCTCTTCCCTTCTCTTTCTCTAGGGTTAACTAATGTTCTAAAAGAGTGAAAAAGGGCTGATGGACGTCCATTATATAGAGAAAAACTCTCCATATAAAGTTCTCTTTTAATTAGGAAAGAAATCTCTTAGTTTAGAAAGTTTACAAAACTCAAAGTTTGATCTGGGGTCTCACGATCAATGGCTACGGTCGCAGAACCCATCAATCGTAGGGTCAAAATAATCAACCGCGGGGTCCTAGATTTGTGATCTTCATTCTTACCATATGGTCGACCGTACCTACTCATATGTATACAGTTTTGGTGTTGAGTCGATATTTATACCTGATTTGTGATCTATCTTCACACGCTCGGTCCACTTGATCCAGGAATGATGGGAAGACCTGGCACGACACGATTAAACCAAGTTAGTGGAGTGCGGGTCTTACAATAGCTTTTATCGATGATGTTTTGGTCTATTCCAAGAATTAAGTAACTTATACAATGGACTTTAGAGTAACCTTAAAACGGCTGACAAGGGAGAAACTTTATGCCAAGTCCAAGAAGTATTAAGATTGGGTTAACAAAGTGATCTCCTTGGGCTATGTAATGACTTCAGAAGGGATTAAAGTGGACCCCAGTAAGATAGAAGAAATCGTAGGGTGAGTTCTCACTGAAGAACATTATGGAGATCAGATGTTTCTTGGAATTAGCTGGTTATTATAGGTGGTTCGTAGAGGACTACTCTAGAATCGTCGTACCTCACCAAGCTGACCAGGAAAGGGAAGGAGTTCATTTGGTCTGATCAATGCAAAAAGTGCTTCTGGACATTGAAAGCAAGGTTGATATCAGCTCCCATCTTGATCGTTCCAGCATCGGGGAAACCTTTTACCCTACACATCGATGCTTCTGGATTAGGTCAAAGATGCGGGTTGATGTAAGGTAAATAAGTGATTGCATATGCTTCAAGATAATTAAAGGAGCATCAAGAGAGTTACCTTACTCATAACTTGGAGTTAGCGGCAGTGATTCATGCAATCGAGATTTGGAGACACTATCTATATGAAAAAGAATTTCAGATTAAATCGGATTACAAGAGTTTTATTTATCGCTTCATCCAGAAAGAGTTGAATGTGAGATTGAGAAGATAGTTAGAACACCTGAAGGATTAAGACTGCGATATTCAGTGTCATCCAGGCAAGGCTAATGTAGTAGCTGAAACTTTAAGCAAAAAGGGGAATAATGAAGCCAGAAGGAGGACCTAGTACGAATTCTACCTTGTGTTCCACAGCATCAAAAGATTTAGAAGAGGAGCAATATATAATAAAAACTTGTGATGATCCAATTGAGCGAGAACTTATGGAGCAATAGTTCCTCACTTGCATTTGTAGCATTAAAGATCATCTCTAATTTGATGGACGAAGTAAAAGCAGTAATTTTGTTAGATCCACATCTAAGAGCAGTACAAGAAAATTTAGAGAAAGGAAAACCTAACCCTGACTTACTTTGGATACGGAGAAGGTCTTGAGATACAAAGGATGATTATGCATACCTAAAAGTGAAAAACTCGGATCTTAGATACAAATTAATGCTAGAAGCTCATTCCATACCATATTCGATACATCTCGATGGTACAAAAATATATCAATACGTATCATGACCTGAAGAGATTGTACTGGTACAGATGAATGATAACAGATGTGGCTTAGTGCGTGTTTCAGTGTCTGAATTGTCAGCAAGTAAAGGTTAAAAGACAAAGACAAGCAAGCTTACTACAACCACTATCGGAGCCGGTTTAGAAGTGAAACTGCATTACAATGGATTATGTCACCGATTTACCACTGACTCCCAGATCGGTTGACACAGTTAGGTGATTATTGATCTCCTTATAAAGACGGCTCGTTTCAATGCTATACGACCTTGGTATGCTTTGGAGCGGCTAGCAAAGCTATATGTGGATAATATTACCATATTAAATGTTATGCCTGAGAGCATAGTGTTAGATAGAGGCTCACGCTTTATCTTGAAGTTTTGGGAGGGACTACAGAAAGCGATGGGAACAAAGTTGAGGTTTAGTACCGTATTTCACCCTTAAATCAATGGACAGTCGGAGCGGACTATATAAATCCTAGGAGGTATTCTTCGAGCCTCTAAAATTGATTTTAAAGTAGCTAGAGTTGAGAAGTTGTCGTTGATTGATTTTTCTACTAAGCTACCATGTAGATTTCACCTCTGGAGCGTGGTACGGTGGAAATGTCAAACTCCTCTGTTTTAGAATGAAGTCAGAAAATGAGGAAGTGTAAGATCTGAGTCTGTTAAAGAAACTTATTGAGTGGCAGACGAGATAAAAGAAAAGGACCACGACAGCTCAAGATTGTCAAAAGAGATGTCAAGACCATGAGTTAACCGTAAGTGGCAAAGTGTTCTTGAAGATGTCACTTATGCGTGGTTTGAAACAGTTCGGCAATAAGGGAAAGTTATGTCCTATATATGTTTTGGACCTTATAAAAATTTTGGAGAGATGTAAAAGAGTTGTATATCAACTAGCGTTATCGCCATCCATATCTAGTGTGCATGACTTATTTCACGTGTCTTTACCGAAGAAGTATGTTGGAGATCTGTCACAGGTATTGACCACAAATCCATTGGATTTGATAGAAAACTTAATTTTTGAAGTGGTACCAACCTAGATCACAAGTTGGAAGATACAACATCTTTGGAGTCAGGATATTTATTATGTGAAGGTAACGTGGCAAAACCAAGATGTGAAAGAGGTTGCATGGGAAGAGGAAGACGTCATGTGGTAACAGTATTCCTACCTATTCGACTCAGAAGTTACATCTAAATTTCGAGGATGAGATTTCTTTTGAGGATGGGGAAATTATAAGATTCGTGCGTGTGAATTTCGAGGACAAAACTTTTGTTAAGGGTGGTGGAGTTATAAGACCTGCACGCAACGAACCCGGTCTAACCTTACATTCTCGTGTCATAATTGGTCTTGCCATCATTATCGGCTCAAGTGAACCAATTGTATGAAGAAACCACAAGATGAGGTAAGCAATAAGTCAAATTTAGTTGGTATGGTTGACTGTTCAAGTTTGTGTGGAAGCAACCAGTCAAAAACTAAAAACCAGTAAATTTTAGACGTACGGTGGTAGTTTTTAGGGGTATGGTCAACTAAGTTATGACTGCACAACGTACGGTCGCATGTTTTGAAAACGTATGGTCGATGGATTATGTGACCGCACGATCGACCATATTAACCCAGAACCAACTCTGTGTTTAGGAAACTTTCCTAATTTGAGGAAGACTCATTGAAAGAGGACTCTATATGGAGGTTTTCCTCTATATAAGGGACGTTCCTTAGCCTCTCTCACTCTTTTAGAATCCAAATTGAAAACTCTAGACCTAAGAGAGAAAGAGAGAGAGGAAGAGAAGGAGAATGATATTTGGAGAAGAAGGCTAAGAGGAAGGTTTTGTAAAGAAGAGTTCTCTCTCTACAGCAAGCTTAAGGTATGGACTTGACTCTGTGGGTTGATCAGATAGAATAGGTTCTTTTCAAATTGATATATGGAACTTAATACAATGATTCGGTTATATGTTTTCTATAGAAAACCATAGAGAGTGGGGTAGGGATAATTGATAAGGATAAACTGTGATTAAAGGCCACAGAATGATTTTAGGATGAATCCCATTGTTGAGCCAAAAGGGGGAACTCGGATTGAAAGTAAAATTTTGACTAGAAATCGTATGGTGGTAGCTACGGTGGACCATAGGATGACCAGAGTATCGACCACAGCCATTCGAGAAGAATTCAGGAAACGTATGGTCGCACGTACGATTGCATATAGTGCGACCATAGGGTATCGACCATACGTCGTACGATGGCATATATTGCGACCATAGGGTATCGACCATATGATTATAACAAGTATATTTTGAGACTAAACAAGGTTTTCGACTACTGTAACTTGATAAACTTGAACCCTAACTTAAATACATTAATTGTTTAGGTTCCCAATAGATTCAAAGTGACTTCCAAAGCTTGGAAGAGGAACAAACATCAATCAAAGGTGAGGGAACAAGACCTAAATTAATTGGCTAATAACAAACTATTTTATTTTATTGTGTTCAATGCAATGATTGATTTTATACTTGTATGCTTGTAATGTGCATCTCACATGTCATCCAATATTACTGTTATTACTGCCCATGCATATTTAATTTTGTCTCTTTATAACATGATGATGATGATGTTAGGAATATGCATGTGATTATGTGTGTGTGGTTAATGTGTTGGATGCGAATGGAGCATCAGGGGATAGACGTGGCATTATGGCTCAGCCTGGTCACTAGACTCTAGCTCTATCTCTACTCAAGTTTTTTCCACTGACATCGTCATATCACCATTACCTTAGCAGAATTATTACATCGTAGGGCATCAGGAAAGGTGGTCTCGGACCGTGTGGTCTTTGACTCTACTGGGGGCCTTAGCTCTATCTCTATGGACTTATTAAGGGATGCTGGGGTGAGGCATTGGATACACTAGATGACATTTAGGATTAGTTAGTTACAAGCCCAGTTTGCAAGCCCTCATCAATAGGAGCTTACGTGTTAGTACGGATAGGGCATCAGGGGAAGTGTTGGTAGTATTTGATCCAGACACTTTAGCTCTATCTCTATTTCATGGTGGGTGCATGTGGGACAGCAATGGTGTTTGATCTATTGGACGGATTCACATACTCGTGTATAGAGGTGCGGTGGCCGCTAATCCTTTCTATAGCATATTGCAAACTTATAAACTAGAGCAAAGATATGAATTGAATGCATGCATATATTTGTTGTATTGTTTTATTTTCTCACTGAGCTCAAGTTGGAGAGCTGACCCTCACGCATGTAATTCTTTTTAGTTTCTGATGTTGCAGGTGTTACTGTTGAAAACTACATGGATACGCCAACGTATGGACATGTAGCAGCTATGGATGTGCAATAGTATTTCCACCATGGTTACGCTTAGTGTTTAACTTTTGTATTTTGATACTTGTAATATGTATTAATTATGTTTTAGTTAATTGGAGATAACTAGATTATTTAATTAGTTATCATGTAGATCTTAGTTCATTATTAATAAGACTTCCACTATTTACTTAAATATCTCTGATTATTACTGTGGAATGTGTTTTGGTTTAACATAAAAAAAAAAAAAAAAGAGGAGAAAAAAAATGTGGGGAAAGGAGGTCTAAAAATTCTAAAGATATCGAAGAAATTTGAAATCGAGGGGATATTCCAGAAAGTGGTAATGGAAAAAATAAAAAAAAAAAAAAAAAAAAAAAAAAATTTTGAAAATCTTTATAAATATAAGATAAATAAAATAATAAAAATATAATTAAAAAAAAAAAAAAAAAAATTTTAAAATTTATCTAAAATTATAAGGATTTCTGATTACAAAGTTTGTTAGAATTTCGAGGAGGATTAAACAAAAAAAAATAAAAAAATTTTTGATATATTTTCCCAATTCAAAGAACAAAATTTTAAGGTAGTTTCTATAATAAATATAAAAGTTTGGGTTAAAATCTTAAAAAATAAAGATGTAGTTAAGTTTGAACCTAAATCTGGAATTTTAATCAAAAATATTTATAAATTTAAAAAAACATAAACATATTTATATAATAAAAAATTATATTGAATATTAAAAATTATATTATAAAAATGTTAGAAAGGATCTAAATTAAAAATAAAATATTAATAATTTAAAAATTACTTTTCAAAAAAGATTCGATTAAAACTTAATTTGTTTAAATTGGTAAATAAAAGTTGAGAAGGTGATTGGGGTTGTATAATCTTAAGAATTCCTTCTCCTTTTATTTTTTTTTCTTTTTTTTTTTTTTTCTTTTTCTTTCTTTTCTCTTTTCTCTCTCTTTCTTTCTTCCTCTCTTGTTTTCTCTCTCTACTCAATTTCTCTCTCTCACCCAGTTGCCCTCTCTCTCTGGTATGGAAAAGGATCCCTCCTCTCTTTATTTATAATTTTCACTCATTTTCTAGAAGATCCTTCTTTCCTTTTCTTTTTTTCTAGAAAATCTTTTTCTCTCCATTTTTCTTCTTTCCTTTCTTTTCTTCCTTCCAGTTTTTCTTCTTCCTTTCTTTCCTTTTTCTCATTCTTCTTCTAGAAAACCCTTCTCTCTTTCCTTTCTCTCTTCTTTCCTTTTCTTCTTCATTCTTTTTTCTTCCTTTTTCTTTTCTCCCTCTCTTTCTTTCAGTTTTCTTTCTAGAAAAATGAAGAATCTTTCCCTTTTTCTTTTCTTTTTTTATTTCTCCCTCTTTCTTTTTCTTCTAAGATTTTTGGATTATTAAAACTATTTTCTTTATTTTTCTTTCCTTTTTTTTTTTTTTGGATTGTAACATGGTTGGCATAGCTTATAAGATATCCTAGTTTGAACCGTTGGTTCTTATGACGGTTCATCACACCATTGGTTAGTCCAGAATTGGGGTGTGACATGATGCGTAGAAAATTTTCTTCATTTTTATTCTTCCTTGCTCAGTTGAAGGGCTTTGTTCACTGCTCAATCTATAATGACCTACAAGTGAGAAACTAACTGGCTTTTCTTCTCCATATTGAACCTTTCAAGGATTTTCTATATATGCCTTTCTTGTGATAGTCAAATTTTGCCTGCTTTTCTATCACAAGAGATCTGCATGCCTAAGATCTGCTGTGCTGGTCTCGAGTCTTTCATGTCAAAGGACTTGCTCAATTTTTTCTTTAACCTATCAACTTTATTGATATCCTATCCAACAATCAACATGTCATCAACATAGAGTAGAAGAATAATGAAATCACCTTTAAAAAATTTCTTAATAAATACACAATGATCTGCCATTGTTCTGGTCTACTCATGATCCATCATAATGTGAGGACAATGGATTTTCATATGTTCCTTCACGAAATCAAAATTAGGCTCTCGCCTTGGTTATTTTGTCCATCCACGCCAATGGATGGAGTAAAATATGGATTCGCCACCTAGATAAGGTCTAGGACCTATAAATGGTCTCTCATTTGGAGAGACACTATGACTCATGTTCAATGGATTGACTTCTAGTCTTACCAGAGAAGAGTAAGTGTCAAGTTACGAGTTGGGAAGGTGTTAGGCACCCAACTCGCCCGGTCAATGGATCGGTCTCCTTCTGTCCTATCCTTTCCTACATTGTTGAAACTTATGTATGTTCAGGTCGTTCAATTTAGCCTACTAGGCAAATGGGGAACCCTAGACCAAGTTTCTAAGTTGTTCTAACATAGGGTGCCGCCACATAGACTTGAAAAATAAAATACAAGTCAACAGATAATAAATGGATCAATGAACAAATAAATGGATAAAGAAAATGAAATAATCATGAATAAACAAATAATGAAATAAAAGAATGAATAACACAGAAAATACAACAGATAATGGATGACCGAACTCGAGATCAAGCCGCCTACGTATCCCTGTGCAGCGAGAATCAGGCCAAACTTAGTTCGTGCTGGGGGTTGTGGTTGTGGTTGTGGTTGTGTGTGAGGTGCTCCCTTGACAAAGGAAGCACGTGTGACCGTACCCGAAGGGTGAACTACTCAGAGTTCTCCACTTCCCGCTGCCTACGTATCTCTTTAGAGAATCAGGTCAAACGTAGTTCCCAACAGTTAACGGGCTGTTGGACCCCACATGGCATTACTCAAGAGGTGCTCGGACCTCAACTCCTTGCACTCAGCAAGGCATCACTCAAGAGGTATTCGGACCTCGACTTCTCGCACATGAAAAGGCATCACTCAAGAGGTACTCGGACCTCAGCTCCTTGCACTCGGCAAGGCATCACTCAAGAGGTACTCGAACCTCGACTTCTTGCACTCGGCAAGGCATCACTCAAGAGGTATTCGGACCTCGACCTCTTGCACTCAGCAAGGAAAACTAACATTCTGAAAGTGATCGGTCCGCACATCGATTCCCAAACATGGGAGATGATTGGCCTAAGGCCAAAGACAGAACTAGGTAATAGCTAGATTGGAGATCAACATGATCCCAACCGTCGCCTGAAAATATGCAAACATGACACCTTTTTTTTGTATTTTTTCCTTTTCTCTTTTTTTTTCTATTTTTCTTAATAAAACAAAAACAATTCTAGGGACCAACCCTATTAGTTGACAGGCCCACGACCTAGGCGGGGCCACTCTAGTCAACATGGGATTTGGGAATCCCAACAAAGATAGACTCATTGGAGTTATCCTAAAAAAAAAACTCACAACGCTAGGGAAGGGGATCCCTAAACTATCACACCCATGAAGTGGGAGGATGCATCACTTGAGGGTAGGGCATATGTATTAAGCCAAGCATTCGAAATAATTCAAGCATGTTATATGAGAAAAAATTATCTTATCTAAGCTAAGCATCAATGGGACTAACCAAGCATGGAATTGAAATATCCATCGAGTGAGATATGACAAAACAGCATCATGGACAGCCATATGGCAAGCAATAAGTTCACATGCTAAGAATAAATCTAACCACATATCAACTAATCCAAACTCAAGCATGAAATAGGTTAAACAATTGGAATGGTTCCACCTATAGACAAGAATGTGATCTAGTAAAAGAAATGGGCCAAACCAGATTTAACATAAAAAAATATATCACCATAACTTAAACCAGTCCCAACCTAAACCGGATTTGATCTTTAGAAATAGATCAATTCAACCTAAAAGATTTAATCCATGAGACAAACTCAACTGAATCAGATTCAATATAAGAATAACTCAACACCTTCTGAACCAGCCTCAACTTAATTCTGTTCTAATCGGATTCTTCAAATTGAATCTGAAAAATGCTTCCAGGATCAAATCCCCTTAGTAAAAAACCCAACAGTGATAAAATAAACAGCAGGGATATATTTAAGCAAGAAGATTCCATCGACACGGCAAAGCAATGAGATAGAATAAGGGGAAAAAAAACAGCAAGATCCTAGCCAAATGCATTGCTACTACTTTATGAGTATCCACCTGGTTAGAAAACACTAAACAACCATAACATTTGTCTCCTCTGCAAATCATAGAAATGAAACCAAAGTCATGCACTCATCTTGACATTAGACACCTATCCTCTTGAACGAACCTTGAAAACTGAGATTGTAACTAATACCCCACTCAAACACTTTAACCCCTTGTAAAAGATCCAAGTCTCCAAACCAGATCCAACCGAGCTTATTCCTCACTTGGACTGGTATTCTCTCGAGAGGGGCTGCCTTAACCCATGTTACAAGCCAATTTCCAATCTATCCGAATGCAAAACTTAACAATGACCATGCTTAACCACTTTAACCCCCGTAAAGACTCCAAGCATCCTTACCATAATCAGATTGCTGGAAAGGGGAGAAAAAAAAGAAGTAACAAAACCAACATTAATCTAAGAAATAGACGGGACAATAAAAGAAGCAAAGATGAGGAAAAAGAAACAAAAAAAAATCGGATTCTTAAACCTCTATCCTAACCAAACCAACCATCTATTGAAATCCTAACGAAACAAACCAAACAGCAACATCCAACTTAATAAAAGAACTATCCCTGCAGAAAGTAAATACAGAGGTAAAAATGAGAAACAGAACAAAAGAATTCCCAGAATAATACAAATAAGATAAAGACAACAAGAAATCTCAAATCCATCTCAACCGAATTTTTATAAGCTCCCATTAAAGGGGATAAAGTATAATGGGAATCTTTTCCTACATGCCACTCCTAATAAAAAAAACAACTCATTAACAGTAAAAATGAAGTGAGAGAGAAGCAAGTAATATTAAAATATGAGAATCAATCCAATATAACCGACACTACCTGAGAAAGAAAAAGAAACACAAAAGGAACTGTAAGCATGAGGCAAGAAGAAGAGCAAACCCAAACTAACCGATTTTTTTTTCCAATAAAGAATCAAATAGCAGCTGAATCAAAGAAAGAGAATCGTAGCACCACACAACCAGTCGGAGGAATAGCTCAGCGTATCGGCATCAAGCTCACAGAGAAGAAGAAAATAAACATAGAAAGAAAGCACTAAAATACCTTGATGCAATTCTCCTTTGCGAGCCCCTTTCTCTGTCTTTTCCGCTCATCCCTCTTCAACGGATCTAGCTTCTCTCCCCCTTTCTTCTCCTACTTCTTCTCGGCTTCTTTTCTTCTGCCGCCTTCTTTTTTCTTCACTTCTTCTTCCTCAGTTCCTCTCCCTCTATACTCTCTCTATTTGCGGCTGCTATTCTCCTTTCTCCATTCCAGCCGAACTCTCCTTGTTCACTTTCACGAATCCTTGCTGTTGCCTTCCCTTTCCTCTTCCTTCCGCTCACGAACCTCCATCTCTCCCTGATTTCTCTCTTCTGAAAAACCCCCCTTGAGCTCTCCCCCTTTTTCGGCTTCCTCTCTCCCCTTTACTGCCTCCTCCTTTCTTTCTCCTCTCTACCCGCAACAGTACCCTCTTTTCATTTTATTTTTTCTTTTCTAACCCTTAATCCAAGGGCCAATATCCTTCCAGTTGATCCCCTTTTAATCCATCTCATATGATAAAAATAAGAATAGAAAAAAATTACTACACAATTTATTCTAAGCCCAGACCCAAGCCCATTAGCCTATATCCTAAACACAATCTAAACTAAACCCAGCCCAAACCCAATATTCTAAATCCTAAATCTAAGGCTAAGAACCCAAGCCCATTTTAGAAAACAAAAGTTATCATAAACCTAAGCCCACTAAACTAAAACCTATTGACACCTAATCTAAACCCAGTCCAAACTCAATATTCTAAATCCTAAACACAAGCCTAAACTAAATCAACCGTTTTTTTTTTTTTTTTTGCATTTTTTTAGATTTTTTCTGTTTTTAATGATTTTTCCAGCTTTTTTTTCTTTTTATAATAACCTAAAATGATAGGAAAATTCTAACATGACCAAAATGACAAAAATGCCCCTGATAAGAAATAGGCCAAAATGGGGGTCTTACACATAAATGAATTGAACTTCTTGTACCATTGTCTTGGAGCCTATTTCAAACCATACAAGCTCTTCTTTAACCTGCAAATCATGTGTTCTTTACCTTTAACTTTGAAACCTTTTGACTGCTTCATGTAAATCTCTTCCTCCAAATCACCATGAAGAAATGTTGTCTTGACATCAAATTATTGAAATTCTAAATTCAAACTTGTAGTTAAACCCAACACAACTGGAATAGATGACATTTTCATAATAAGAGAAAAAATCTCATCAAAGTTAATTCCTTTTGTTTGTCCAAAACCCTTCACAACCAACCATGCTTTGTACCTTGGTTGTGAGCTGTTCTGTTTTGTCTTCAACCTGAATACCCATTTATTCTTGAGTGTTTTCTTACCTTTCAGTAGTTTCCTTAAATCATAAATACGATTCTTATGCAAAGAATCCATCTCTTCCTGCATAGCTTTTAACCACTCAACTTTATGCTCATTCGTTTGTGCTTCTTCAAAGCAATCTGGTTCACCTGCATCTATTAGCATAATATATTCTTGTGATGAATACCTAGTAGATGGTTTCCTGATAGATCTTCTCAACTGAGGCTCAACTGGTGGCTCTGGAGGGGACTGCTTCCCCTGTTCAACATCACCTGTATCATCTAAGGGAACACCATCATTATCATTTTGTACATCTCTCCCATCATCATGTACCACGGGTAGAGGAACTGGATGAAGATCGATAAGGTCATTAACAAATAGCAAAGGCTTTTCAATTTTCTCGAAGTCTTCAATTGTTTGTTCTTCAAGAAATATCACATCTCTGCTTCTGATAACTTTCTTCTCAACCGGATCCCATAACTTGTATCCGAATTTTTCATCTACATATCCTAAGAAAACAGACTTCTTTGACTTGTCATCAAGCTTTGACTGCTCATCTTTCGAAATATGCACAAATGCTCTACAATCAAATACTTTCAAATGATCATAGGAAGCATCTTTTTTGCTCCACACCTTCTCAGGAATATCACCATTCAGAGGAGTTGATGGAGATAAATTAATCAAATGAATTGCAGTACACATTGCTTCTCCCCAATAACACTGTGCCAACTTTGCCTGTGAAAGCATACACCTGATCCTTTCTATAATAGTATGATTCATCCTTTCTGCAACACCATTATGCTGTAAAGTCTTGGGAACTGTTTGATCATATCAAATACTTTGACTCTTGCAATACTTCCCAAATGGACCAATGTATTCACCACCATTATCTGAACGAATGCATTTAAGAGATTTTCGCATTTCTCTTTCGACCATAGCATGAAAATTTTTAAACACATCCAAAACTTAATCTTTAGTTTTCAAAGCATATACCCATATTTTTCTAGAGGCATCATCTATGAAAGTAACAAAATAAGAAGTACCACCAAGTGTTTTTACTTTCGTAGGACTACAAACATCAGAATGTATCAATTTTAAAATATTTCTTTTTCTATGAGGATAATTTTTTATAAAAGTAAAACGATGTTGTTTACTAACTAAATAATGAACACAACGATTCAAAGGCGTACCTTTCATATATGGAAGAAGGTTGCTTTTTATGAGGATTTGCATCCCTTTCTCGCTCATGTGACCAAGTCATCGATGCCACAAATCTATAGAGGATTCACCCTCTGTTGTGTTCACTTCAATCTTGCACACTTGTACCTTTGTGTTGTACAAAGTGTAGCACTTGTTTCCTCTTACCACCCCTAGAGAACTTTTGATATGCTTCCATTGACCATTATCAAAGTGATTGTAATAACCTTTTGCATCTAATTTTCATGCAGAAATCAAATTCAGACGGAGTTATGAAACATGTCTCACATCCTTGAGAGTCAATTTACATACAATATTTGTTTTAACACTCACATTACATATCCCCATAATTTTTAAAACACCACTGTTTCCCATTACCAAAGTCACCAGTCTTGTAAGAGGTAAATAATTCTCTATGAGGGGTAGTATGGTATGAAGAACCAGTATCAACAATCCAATCTGAGTCATGATATGAGAATGTAAGACAAGATTCTTCACAACCTAAGAAAATAATAGCATTTCCATTTGAATTAATGACAGCAGTATCTTCATTCTTCTCTTCTCCATTTCCTTTCTTGGAATCTCTCTTGAGTTTCATGCATTCCTTTTTCATATGTCCTACCTTTTCACAGTAGTAACATGTGATCTATTGTCTTGTTCTCTTTTAACTTCCCATGGTCTTCAGGTTTTCTATATATACTTTTCCCCTGATTTTCTATGATAAGTATCTCTTGTTGAGATTAACCCCGAAGACTTTCTTCTTATTTCTTCATTCAACAAACTTCTTGTTACTTGACTCATACTGAGCTTCCCATCTGAAGTAGAATTACTAAGAGACACCACCAGTGTCTCCCAATTGTCAAGTGATGAACTGAGTAGTAACAAGGCTTGTAATTCATCATCTAACACAATCTTCATAGAGGATAGTTGATTCACAATACTTTGTACTTCATTTAAATGTTCTACAACTAAGTGTCCATCTCTGTACTTTAAGTTTACAAGTTTTCTAATAAGAAACGCTTTATTACCAGTAGTCTTCCTTCGTACAGACCTTCCAATTTACTCCACAATGACTTTGTCGACGTCTTTGTGGAGACATATTGAAAAATTATGTCGTCTAACCATTGCCGAATAAAGCCAACAGTTTTTCGGTCCAAGGTCTTCCACTTGGCATCAGATAATTTTTTTGATTTTGCCATATCACTCTGTACGGGTCCGTACAGTTCCTTACGATACAATAAGTCTTCCATCTTGGCTTTTCAAATCATCCAGTTGCTCCCATTCAAACTAATCATCCTTGTCAGGGTTCCTTCCATTGTTCACATACGGTCATAAAATCTAGTTCTGATACCACTTGTTAGGGAAAACACAAGCCTTTTTCTTCTTGTATGCAAATCAATAGAATACGCAACCACAAATATATGCACAAAGATATAGCAACAAAAATAAATAAAAACAATCAAACCACAAGAGACACAACAATTTTTACGTGGAAAACCCTTCCAAGGTGAAAGGGAAAAAACCACGGGACCTAGTCCAGGTAAATCTCCACTATGATATTAATGGGTATATAATACAATCCTCTCTAGTCACAGCTAAAGGTTTCCAATCTCTAAGAGAAATAACCCATTATTGGGTAATACAAATAACTCACCAAAACAATTGGTGGTAATCCAAAATAAAAGAGTACTCTCACCTCGATGCTGACGTAACAAATACTGAGAAGAACTGCCACCTTTCTCTCTTCCCTGAACAGAGAGAATACCATTACGCCGTACATAGAAAGTACAAGAGCTTCTCTTCTCCAATCACTCACAGTACCAGAAACTGAAGAAGGATTCACTACAAATTCTCTTGGCTTTGGCTCTCAGAATTCTAGAGATTTTCAGCTTTGCTATAGACTCAGGCTTATCAAGAACTCAAGTACAAAAGATAACCATAAAACCCACCACCAAGAGTGGGCTTTATATACACAGAGGATAACGGAAGACGGTTTTGAATTACTTCTCATTGAAGTAAAGTAATGAAGAAAGAGAGATTAGAGGCGGTAGTCAAAACCGCCTTTGACTCATCATCACATGTGGGTCCCCTCACCCATGTGGGGAGGAAAACCCAATAGTAGCCATATTCTAGGACTGCGATTATGGAATCTTACATTGATAGCTTGGTAAATCATGTTGGTAGGGTAGATTGGAGTAACGCAACTGTTCTTCAAAGTATTTTATAGAAAAAATTTCATCTAGACCCCATCAAAGATTGGTAACATCATCTACACCCACAAGAATGCAAAAACATCACCTAGGTCCACTTAATTGATGAAAATCACTAAAATTGGTGAAATACAGTTTTACCCCTCATATAATAAATTAAAAATTTTTAAAAATTATGTTGATTTACTAATTTGTCCTTCAAATCAAGATTACATTTGATATGGATATTCAAAGAACCTGAAATGGATATTCAAAGATTCAACGAATGATCATCATGACCAACCCTGGTTTCGCTACGGTTTTCAACCCGACCCGCTTAAACTTCGAATATCCATTTCAGGTTCTTCCTTGCCCAGTATGATTTCTGCGATTATTTTTCTGTGGGTTTTCTCAATCTTTCTCCTTCATCTTATCATCTACCGAACCATTAAGCACAAAACCAGAGGAAAATGAAAACAATCTCGGGAAAATCCATAGTTTCTTCTTCTTCTTTGTTTCTGGAGCTTGCCCTACATGAATCACAAAATCAAAGAGGGATGGAAGGCAAGAAATGAGAGAGAGAGAGAGAGAAAGAGAGAGAGAGAGAGAGAGAGAGAGAGAGAGAGAGATTTGGGGGAAGAGGGATGGAGGGTGAAAATCAGAGAGAGAAAGAGATGGAGGGCGGGTGAGAAATCAAAGAGAGAGAGAGATTTGGGGGAAGAAGGATGGAGGGCGAGAAATCAGAGAGAGAGAGAGAGAGAGAGAGAGAGAGAGAGAGAGATGGAGGGCGAGAAATCAGAGAGAGAGGCCAAAAAAACCTCTGAATCACAGGAGAGAAATTAGAGAGAGATTTGGGGGAAGAAGGATGAGGGCGAGAAATCAGAGAGAGAGAGAGAGAAGTGGAGGGCGGGTGAGAAATCAGAGAGAGAGAGAAAGATGGAGGGCGAGAAATCAGAGAGAGAGAGTCCGAAGAAACCTCTAAATCATAGGCGAGAAATCACAGAGAGATAGAGAGAGAGAGAGAGAGAGAGAGAGAGAGAGAGAGAGAGAGAGAGATTTGGGGGAAGAGAGATGGAGGCGAGAAATCAGAGAGAATAAGAGAGGTTGAAAAAACCTCTAAATCACCACCAGACATCAATGGCATGGCTCCCTCTTTCCTCTCGGTTGCGAAACCTCTAGAAGCTCTTCACCACCATTGCTGAAGCTCTTCACCATAGTTGCTACCACCGACTCTTCCCAAATCAACCATTTCGATCTCCTAGTCTAGCAGACCAATTTTTTTTTACAAACAAGTTGAATACCAAAATCCATTAGGTGTTTAAGCATGTCACGGTCAGGCTCTTCCAAATCAGTGTATGGGTATGTGATCGATCATCTTGAACCTTTACCAAATCCTCCATTAAGCCAAACAGTTCTATTCCTACCTGCAACACCCATTTTCTTTCTCTGGAAAAAAGAAAAAAAAAAGCATTTGCATATTGACGAAGACACTTGCTTCTCTCATTCAATTAGCAATGTTGGAAGAAAATTAAGAACTAAGATGCAGTTGAAAATTTGGTCAGAAGCAGAGTGATGAGAAGAGAACCCAACTCGAGAAACAGAGTAAGAGAGAGAGAGAGAGAGAGAGAGAGAGAGAGAGAGAGAGAGAGAGAGAGAGAGAGAGAGGAAGAGAAGGTGGAAGGGGGGTTTGGGTAAAGGGTATAATGGTTTTTTCAACAGGCCATAAGGGTATTATCGTCTCTGAAATATTTTAATCCACCTGAAGTCAGCATCTAATGGGAATAAACTGACGAAGTGGACTTCTTTGATTACCACAACCAAAGTTTTAGGGTGTAGATGATATTTTTGCATTCTTGTGGGTGTAGATGATGTTAACAATCTTTGATGGGGTGTAGATGAAATTTTTTCTATTTTATATTATGCTGAGTTCAACTGTAGCCTTTGACACGAATTGTATTTCTTTCTAATTTTAATTTAACGTAAAATTTTACTTCTAAAATTATATTTCTTTCTAATTTGATATTATTTGTACAGTATTAACTGAGCAGTATGAATAGCACCAAGAAAATTAAAAAAATAAAATTACTATGTTTACCGACGGTAACATAATTTCCGTCGGTAAATATACATATTTTTACCCACGAAAAATTAAGTTCCGTTGGTAAAGATACTAAATTTTCTAGACGGAAATTATATTTCGGTCTATAAAAATATAGTAGTTTATGCAACGGACACTACTTTGTCGATTAAGATTCACATTTTTACCGACGGAAAATTAAGTTCCGTTGGTTAAGATAGACATTTCTACCAATGGTAAGATATTTTCCATCGGTAAATATAAACATTTTCACTAACGGAAAATAACATTTCGTAGGTGAAAATAGGTATTTATACCCACGGAAGATATAATGACGAAAAATATGATGGAATCCAGTCCATCAGTAAATATCAACGGCAACGGAAACATATTTTTTGGAGACAAAAAATTTTTGTCGTAAAAAATGTATATTGTTGTAGTGCTAAGAAAAAGGTAGAACCATAAATACTATCCGAAATAGTTGAGGGTGCATATTCCATTCCTTGAAAGCCTGTGGATAATAGAGCTAGTGAAACGGTAGCTACTAATGTCACACCCAAATTCTGCACCAACTAGAATGGTGTGATGAACCGTCAATAAATCAACGGTTCAACCAGGATCTCGAATAGGCTATCCCCACCATATTAAACCAAAACACATTCCACATTAATCAGAGATAATAAAGTAAATAGCGGAAGTCTTACAGATAATGAACTGAGGTCTAATCATGATAAATAATTAATATTCCATTTATCTCCAAGTAACCAAAACATAATTTAATACATATTACAAATATCCAAATATGAAAATTAAACTTTAAGCGTATCCACAGTGAAACGCTCGCTTAATGAATCATAATAGTCCTCCACAGCTTGTTCATCATAGCCGCCACATGTTCATATGTTGGTTTGTTGACATAATCTTCAACCATAATACCTGCAACATCAAAAACTAAAAAGAATTACGCGCGCAAGGGTCAGCTCTCCAACTTGAGCTCAGTGAGTAAACAAAACAATGCAACAAACATATGCATGTATTCAATTCATATCTTTGGTCTGGTTCATAAGTTTGCAATGTGCTATAAAAAGGATAGGTGGCCACCGCACCTCTATACATGAATGTGTGGAACCGCCCAATGGATCAAACACCATTGCCGCCCCCACATGTGTAAGACCCACACGCCACGAACCCGGTCTAACCTTACATTTCGTGTCGTGACCCGTCTACATATAATGGTCGAGCCAAATGGACCAAGTGTGTGAAGAAAAACCAAGACCCAATATGAAAATTTACTCAAAAACAGTCAAAATGAAGGTAGGGTCGCATGCCTAAACAGGCAGGTCCGACCCCCCCATCGACCCCCATCATCGACCCATGACCAGAGGTCGCAGGGGGTCTCGAATTGTTCGACCCCCCCCCCCATCGACCCCCGATAATCGGTAAAAACAGCACGAACCGAAAATTAGGAAACTTTCCTAATTTCAATTGGAACCTTTCCAAAACTCAATGGGACTTATTTTGGGAGGTTTTACTCTATAAATAGGACGTCCCTAAGCCTCTTTCACTCCTTTTACAACCCTAATTGGATTGAGAGAAAGAGAAGAGAAGGAAGAGAAGGAGAAGAGAAGGAAAGTGGAGAAGAAGACCAAAGAGAAGGGATTCAGAGGAAGAAGCATACTTCTCAGGTATGGATACTATTTCCATGAATTTCTAAAGACTTTAGTGTAGATAATGAAGAGGGTATGATCTAAGAGAAACCTAAATCATCCATCCATGGTTAGGTTTCAATGGAAACCATGGAGGAGATCATTGAAACCATGTAGGTGAATAAAGAATAGTTCTACACCATAGAACATGTATGGAATGGACTATAGAAGGAAGCCATAGGACCCAAACATGAAAGAATGAACGAAATTTGATATTCTCGACTCAAACTAGGGGGGTCGCACCTAGGGTCGATGGAACATCCGACCCTAGCATCGACCCCCAGCATTTGGGAAACCCAGGGAAGGGGGTGGTCGCACCCAGGGTCGATGGAACCTTCCACCCTGGCATCGACCCTACTACAGGGGGTCGTAGTATACTGCTACCCTAGCATTGACCCATCCTGCTACCCCCAGTTAACAGCAAGTTGGAAAAATTAGAATAAAATCTAACTAAATTCTATCGACTTTGTTAGGTCTTCTAGCAATATAATATCAATATAAAGGTGATTCTTAAAGCTTGAAAGATGATCTACTAGCAAGCTAAGGTGAGGAAACAAGACCTAAACTAATTGGTTAATAACAAACTGTTTTTATTTCTTAAGTCCAATGCTATGCTTGATTCTATGCGAACATGCTTGTAATGTGCATTCAACATGTCATCCAATATTTCTATTTATTTTTCATGCATATTTACTTTATTGTTTATAACATGATAATGACCATGATGATAGGAATAGGCATGTGAATGTATGTGTGTGGTTGGTATGCTTAATGCGAGCGAGTATCAGGGGGAGTGTCATAGGCCGGGCCTCAGCACTCTAGCTCTATTTCTAACTCAAGTCTTGTGCATTAGCATCGTTGTATCGCCATTACTTTAGCAGAACTATTATGTCAAAGAGTATCAGGGGAGGTGGTCTCGGTCCTTGTAGTCTCTGACTCTACCGGGGGGCCTTAGTTCTATCTCTATGGGCGTTCTGAGGGATGCTGGGGTGAGGCCTTAGATACACTGTTTGGAATTAGGATTGGTTAGTTGCGAGCTCAGTTTGCAAGCCCTCGCCAGTAGGGGCTTACGTGTTGGTATGGCACTGTACAACAATAAACGTTAACCTTTGTTGTACAATGTTCATGGTAGGGTGGATGGGGACGACAATAAACGTTAACCTTTGGGCGGGCTTCCACACCCTGTGTATAAAGGAGGGGTCAATAAACGTTAACCTTTGACCTCCAACCCTTTCTATTGCACATTACAAACTATAAACCAGACCACAGATATGAATTGATCGCATGCATATGATTGTTGCATTGTTTTGCTTTCTCACTGAGCTCAAGTTGGAGAGCTGACCCTCGTACGTACAATTCTTTTAGTTTCTGATGTTGCAGGTATTATGATTGAAAATTATGTCAACACGCCAACATGTAAACATGTGGCGGCCATGGTGAGCAAGCTGTGGAGGACGAAGATTGTTCGTTAAGCGAGCGTTTCAGCGGTGGATACGTTTAGGGTTTAGTTTTCGTATTTGGATATTGTAATATGTATTAAATTATGTTTTGGTTACATGGAAATAAATGGAATATTAATTATTTATCATGATTAGACCTCAGTTCATTATCTGTAAGACTTCCGCTATTTACTTTATTACCTCTGATTAATGTGGAATGTGTTTTGGTTTATCGTATGTGGGATAGCCTATTTGAGATCCTGGTTGAACCATTGGTTTATTGACGGTTCATCACACCGTTCCGAATGGTACAGAATTGGGGTGTGACAACTTGGTATCAGAGCACTCTCAGGCCTTCCCGTGAAACCTGAATACTTCCACTAGAGTCCATGAACTGAGTTAGGATAAATTAAAAGCTTTAATACAAACACACAATAAGCACCTGTGTTGGTTGAGACAGAACTTAAATAAGACAATAATATACATATAAAAGGTGGAACCATATATATACACTCAAACAGAAAGAGAAGACCAAAATTTATCCTGATAAACAAATAATATAGGGTACTATCCATAAGTTGGGTAGTTATGTACATATACAAGGGATATAGTACTGTAGCAAGAAGGAAGCATTTGTATAGCAGAAAATTGGAATACCGAGTTGGTACTCACAAGATGTGAAACTCGATGTAGGACAGAGGAAGAAGAAAAATGGCTAGTAATGCCAAAACCCCTGTAGAAATAAAGAAAAAGATCTCGGGATAAATCCAATAGAGATAAGAGAATAATGGCCATACATTAAGAATAAGAGTAACTATACTCCTGGGTAACATGGAGACTCAGGGTGAGATCCACCACAAGCTGATCCATTACCCGCTGAGCATTAAGAAGAGGTTGCAACTTGACCCCACCACTATCAGGGTCGAGAATGGGTAATGAAAACTCATTTGAGCAGATGCTAGATAATGATAATCAGATTAGAGCGAATCAAGGGAGGTGAACAACCAGACCACTCCAGCCAACCACTTGGACTATTAAGTACCTTGGTTATGGTTGTCATAAACTTGACTCAATAAAATACAAGAGCAACAACAGATGAGACCGACTATGCAAGTTGCTATGTAAACCACTACCCAAGTTGTTGATGCTACATCAACACCTCCGGGTCAAACCAAGTACGGTAGCAATTGGTAGCATCATTGTACCCCAACACCTGTTAGCTATAACACAGTGCCTACCACACAACAAGTCCCAGTAATGCACACCCCAAGGCGAAGTTTGGTGCACAACAAGCAGTGTATCAAGGTGGTTAACCTTATCAGCCATCGATGTATGGGACAGTTGCATCATGACAGAATGATCCGACAAGGATTGAAGAATGTCTTCTGAAGATGATACCTTGGATATTTTCAGCAAATGATCAAATCTATTATGACCATATATCTAGATAGGTTTATATAGGATGCAGTGCATTATTGATTTACTCTTATGATTATAGATGATGCACATACCAGATTTTAATTTCTCAGGCCTTGACAGGATACCTTCTTGATTTAACCTGTCAATTGGAGTTATAGATATTGTTTCTTTAGTATTAGTCCTGATTATACCAATCTCAACCATTCTCATGATCGACAACATGAACAGAGATATGAACTGAATGAATAGTTAAATGTTTAATCGTGTTGAGCGTACAACTTCTGATTTATACCTGATTTATTGATGTTCGAAATCTTTCTCCAGATTTATACCTGATTTACTGATGTATGAAAGCTTCTCCAGATTTACTCTTGTAGTGCCTTGACCAATGGCATTATATACTTGATAGAACCTGTAACCATGAGGTTAAGAGCTGTAGAACCTCTATTTCTATGTATTTGGACTACCGTGCAACTTAACGACCTTTGGATGCTGGTTAGATTAGCATAGATTTACTCCTGATTCTTAAAACCTAGGTTCACTAGATAAAGCAAGTGTTCGTCGTCATACTAAATTCGAAAGAAGGAAATGAATTATTTTTGGATAACCATTCTGACATCCATTGAAAAGATGTTTAGTGATAATGAAATTATTGGAAGGAAGATGATTAAATTCAGATTAGATTTTATAGCCAAGAGACCTCCGATGAAGTAATGGAGAATCTATTTTGAGATTTCTAAATGGGTGGATATGAATCATGTCTATAAAAGAGTGCATGCGACAAAAGTGAGAACTATCAAGGGTAGCCAGTAAAGAAATAGATAGCACTCTAGTAGAGTTGAAGATGGCTATATCAGTATGAAATTTTGACAAGGTAGAAGATTCCTAAAGGCAAATCTAAAAGTGGACACAAGGATAAAGTCAAAAAAAAATTATGGCATTAATAGTAATCGGTTTAATACAATGAAAATTGAGTTATGCCCAATGTCGAGTGATATGATTAAGTAAAGACCAAAAGAATTTGGCTGAATTAATGAATTTATAAGCATATATCCTAATACTTAGAAGTAGACTTGGAATATGAAGTAACAATCACAAGATATTTTTCGAGTTATATAAAAGAGAGATCAGGGTAGAACAACAAGGATAAAAGAAATATAAGCTAATGAGTGCAATATGAGATTTTGACGATAGTCTTTGGAAAATCATAAGAGATGAAGGAATTAAACAAGCTCTTAAGACCTTTACACCAGATTTTGCTAGTTCAAACCCTTTTGGACTAAATGTTGCATTAGATGAGTGTCATGAACAATGACTGAATCATATGGATGGACAGAGTTTGGATGCAACCTAAATCGACTTGAGATGGCAGACTTTGACGTCATCTTGGGAATAGACTAGTTGTCTCAACACTCTACAAAGTTGTTGTGCATAGAAAAGATTATCATTCAAGAATAAAGACGGTATATAATTTAGTATTATTGGAAGTATTTTGCCTAAGAAAAGAAAGCTGATCCTCTCTATGCTAAAGGCAAAGAGATGCTTTGAGAGAAAGAAGTTGGATATATGGCATCTATGGTATACGTTACCAAAGAAGCACCACAGATGGAAGATATTGATGTAATGCATAAATTCTTGATGTGTTTCAAGAAGACTTACCTGGGTTACCATCTGATCATATGACCGAGTTCGTCGTCGACTTGTTACCAAGGACGATACTTGTGTCAAAGGGACCTATAGAGTAGTTCCTATGTAGTTGAAGGGATTGAGACTCAACTACGGGAGTTATTAGACAAGGGTACCAATCGGCTAAGTATTGAATCACGGGGAGCGTCAATTCGTGAAGAAGAAGGATGATAGTGTTGTCTGCGTATAGACTACCGAGAATCGAACAAGCTGACGAACAAGAATCGAGATCTATCACCTCGGATCGATGACTTGTTTAAACAGTTACAAAGGGCAAAGGGAATTTCTAAGGTTGATCTTCGATCAAGATATCATCAGCTGAAGAATTTGGACAACGATATCTCGAAGATAGCTTTTAGAATCGGGATTGGTCAATTATGAGTTCTCAATTATGACGTTTGGATTAACCAATGCCCTTACATCTTTATAGAACTGATGAACTGGGTGTTTCATGACATGTTGGACACGTCGGTCATAGTTTTCATAGATGATATTTTGGTTTATTCCAAGAATGAAGCAACTCATACAACGGATCTTAGAACAGCTTCACAACAGTTGAGAAGTGAAAAGCTCTATGCCAAGTCCAAGAAATATGAGACCCGATTAAACAAAGTGATATTCTTAGATCACGTACCATCATAAAAAGAGATTAAAGTGGATCCTATTAAGCTAGAGGTAATCATATGGTGAGAAACACTTAAAGGGTATTGCGAAGATCAGAAGTTTCTTGGGTTTAGCTGGTTATTACTGACGATTTTGGAGGACCACTCTAAGATCGCAAAACCTCTTACCAAGCTAACCAGGAAGGGAGAGGAGTTTAATTTGACTGACAAGGGTGAAGAATATTTCCAGATTCTAAAGTAAGATTGATATCAGCTCCCATCTTGATCATTCCGGCACCAGGGAAACCTTTTACCCTATCCATCAGAGTTTTTGGATTGGATCTAGGATGCGGGTTGATGTAAGGTAAATAAGCGATTTCATATGCTTTAAGAAAACTGAAAGAGCATAAGAAGAGTTACCCAACTCATGATTGGAGTAAACAATTGTGATTCATGCAATCAAGACTTGGAGACATTATTTAAACGGAGAAGAATTTTAGATTAGATCAGATTACAAGTGTTTTATTTATCTCTTCATTAGAAAGAGTTGAACATGAGGATAAGGAGATGGTTAGGAATACTTGAAGGATTAAGACTGTGATATTCAATGTCACCCGAGTAAGGCTAATGTAGTAGCTAAGCCTTAAGAAAAAGGGAATTATGAAGTCCAAGGAAGGACTTAGTATAAGTGCTGTCTTATGTTTCGCAGCAATAGATTCAAACTTGGAAGAATAGTAACATATAATAGAAACTTGTGACGATCCAATTGAGCGAGAACTTATGAATGAACTTATTCAGCAATAGTTCATCGGTTGCGCTTGTGGCATTAAAGATCATCTCTAAATTAATGGATGAAGTAAAAGTAACAATTTTGTTCGATTTGTATAAAAGAACAGTGCAAGATGATTTAAAGAAAGAAAAACCTAACCCTGACTTACTTTGGATGCGAAGACGGTACTCAGATACAGAGGTAGATTCTGAATACCTAAAGATAACGACTCGGATATTATGAAGAGGATAATGATAAGAGTCCATTGTACTCAATATTCATAACATCCTAGAGTACCAATATGTATCATGACCTGAAGAGATTGTACTGGTAAAGAAGGATGATAACAAAGGTGTCTTAGTGCGTGTTCCAGTGTCTGAATTATCAGCAAGTAAAGGCTGAAAGACAAAGACCAACATGGCTCACAACAACAACTATCAGAGCCAGTCTGAAAGTGGAACTGCATTACAATGAACTATGTCACTGATTTGCCACTAACTCCTAGATCGATTGACACAGTTTGGGTGATTATTGATCGCCTTATGAAGATAGCCCATTCCATTACTATACGACCCCGGTATGCTTTGGAGCGGCTAACTAAGTTATATGTGGATAGTATTGCTAGATTGAATGGTATGCATGAGAGGTTAGTGTCGATCAGAAGCTCATGCTTTATCTCAAAATTTTGGGAGGATCTACAGAAAATAATGGGGACAAAGTTGAAGTTTAGTACCGCACTTTACCTCAAACCGATGGACAGTCGGAGCGGACTATACAGATCCTAAGAGATATGCTCCGAGCTTGTAAAATTGATTTCAAGGAACTTGAGTTGAGAAGGTACCGTGAGTTGAAGTTGCTATTAAGCTACCATGTAAATGTTACCTATGAAGCAGATATGATAGAAATGTCAAATTCCTTTCTTTTGGAATGAAGTTAGTGAATGAAGAGTTTTAAGACCTAAGTCAATTGCAGAAAACTGTCGAGTGGCAGACAAGATCAAAGAAAAAGGGGCCAAGACAGCTCAGGATTGTTAGGAGAGACACCAAGACCTCGAGTTCGCCATAAGTGACAAAGTGTTTTTTTTTTTTTTTGAAGATATCACTTATGCATAGTTTGAAACGATTAGACAAGAAGGGAAAGTTATATTCTATATATGTGTTGGATCTTATAAACTTTGGAGAGACGTAGAAAAGTTGCATATCAATTAGCGTTTCCGCTATCCATGTCTAGTGTGCATGATGTATTTTTTGTGTCTCTGTTGAAGAAGTACATTGGAGATCCATATCAAAAGAATTGACCACGGAGTCACTGGATTAGATAGAATGTTTAACTATTGAAGTGGTACCAACCTAGTTCACTAGTTGGAAGGTACAATGTTTCCAAAGCTGGGATAATTATTATATGAAGATAATCTGACGAAGAAAAGACGTGGAGAAGATGGCATGGAAAGAAGAAGATGCAATGCGGAAATAGAATTCCCACCTATTGACTCCGAAGTAAATTCAAATTTTGAGGACAAAATTTATTTTAAGGATGGGGGAGTTGTAAGATCCGTACGTTCAAATTTCGATGACGAAATTTCTTTTAAGGGTGGTGGAGTTGTAAGACCCGCACGCCACGAACCCGGTCTAACCTTACATTTCGTGTCGTGACCCGTCTACATATCATGGTCGAGCCAAGTGGACCAAGTGTGTGAAGAAAAATCAAGACCTAATATGAAAATTTACTCAAAAACAGTCAAAATGAGGGTAGGGTCGCATGCCTAAACAGGCAGGTCCGACCCCCCCATCGACCCCCACCATCGACCCGTGACCAGGGGTCGCAGGGGGTCTCGAATTGTCCGACCTCCCCATCGACCCCCCATCGACCCCCGGTAATCGGTAAAAACAGCACGAATTGAAAATTAGGAAACTTTCCTAATTTCAATTGGAACCTTTCCAAAACTCAATGGGACTTATTTTGGGAGGTTTTACTCTATAAATAAGACGTCCCTAAGCCTCTTTTACTCCTTTTATAATCCTAATTGGATTGAGAGAAAGAGAAGAGAAGGAAGAGAAGGAGAAGAGAAGGAAAGTGGAGAAGAAGACCAAAGAGAAAGGATTCAGAGGAAGAAGCATACTTCTCAGGTATGGTTACTATTTCCATGAATTTCTAAAGACCTTAGTGTAGATAATGAAGAGGGTATGATCTAAGATAAACCCAAATCATCCATCCATGGTTAGGTTTCAATGGAAACCATGGAGGAGATCATTGAAACCATGTAGGTGAATAAAGAATAGTTCTACACCATAGAACATGTATGGAATGGACTATAGAAGGAAGCCATAGGACCCAAACATGAAAGAATGAACGAAATTTGATATTCTCGACTCAAACCAGGGGGGTCGCACCTAGGGTCGGTGGAACCAAGGGAAGGGGGTGGTCGCATCCAGGGTCGATGGAACCTTCGACCCTGGCATCGACCCTACTACAAGGGGTCGCAGTATACTGCTACCCTAGCATCGACCCGTCCTGCTACCCCCAGTTAACAGCAAGTTGAAAAAATTAAAATAAAATCTAATTAAATTCTATCGACTTTGTTAGGTTTTCTAGCAATATAATATCAATATAAAGGTGATTCTTAAAGCTTGAAAGAGGATCTACTAGCAAGCTAAGGTGAGGAAACAAGACCTAAACTAATTGGTTAATAACAAACTATTTTTATTTCTTGAGTCTAATGTTATGCTTGATTTTATGCGAACATGCTTGTAATGTGCATTCAATATGTCATCCAATATTTATATTTATTGTTCATGCATATTTACTTTATTGTTTATAACATGATAATGACCATGATGATAGGAATATGCATGTGAATGTATGTGTGTGGTTGGTGTGCTTGATGCGAGCGAGTATCAGGGGGAGTGTCATAGGCCGGGCCTCAGCACTCTAGCTCTATCTTTAACTCAAGTCTTGTGCATTAGCATCGTCGTATCGCCATTACTTTAGCAGAACTATTACGTCGTAGAGTATCAGGGGAGGTGGTATTGGTCCTTGTAGTCTCTGACTCTACCAGGGGGCCTTAGCTCTGTCTCTATGGGCGTTCTGAGGGATACTGGGGTGAGGCCTTGGATACACTGTTTGGCATTAGGATTGGTTAGTTGCGAGCCCAGTTTGCAAGCCCTCGCCAGCAGGGGCTTACGTGTTGGTATGGCACTGTACAGCAATAAACGTTAACCTTTGTTGTACAATGTTCATGGTAGGGTGGATGGGGACGACAATAAATGTTAACCTTTGGGCGGGCTTCCACACCCTGTGTATAGAGGAGGGGTCAATAAACGTTAACCTTTGACCTCCAACCCTTTCTATTGCACATTGCAAACTATAAACCAGACCACAGATATGTATTGATCGCATGCATATGATTATTGCATTGTTTTGCTTTCTCACTGAGCTCAAGTTGGAGAGCTGACCCTCGTGTGCATAATTCTTTTAGTTTCTGATGTTGCAGGTATTATGATTGAAAATTATGTCAACACGCCAACATATGAACATGTGGCGGCCATGGTGAGCAAGCTGTGGAGGACGAAGATGGTTCGTTAAGCGAGCGTTTCAGCAGTGGATACGTTTAGTGTTTAGTTTTCGTATTTGGATATTGTAATATGTATTAAATTATGTTTTGGTTACTTGAAAATAAATGTAATATTAATTATTTTTCATGATTAGACCTCAGTTCATTATCTGTAAGACTTCCGCTATTTACTTTATTACCTTTGATTAATGTGGAATGTGTTTTGGTTTATCGTATGTGAGATAGCCTATTTGAGATCCTGGTTGAACCGTTGGTTTATTGACGGTTCATCACACCGTTCTAAATGGTGCGGAATTGGGGTGTGACAACATGCACCCACCATGGAATAGAGATAGAGCTAAAGTTTCCGGATCAAACACCGCATAACACTTCCCCTGATGCCCTACCCATACGAACACGTAAGCCCCTGTTGGCGAGGGCTTGTAAACTGGGCTCGCAACTAACCAATACTAATGTCAAACAGTGTATCTAAGGCCTCACCCCAGCATCCCTCAACACGTCCATAGAGATAGAGCTAAGGCCCCCCGGAGAGATAGAGCTAAGGCCCCCCGGAAAAGTCAGAGACTACACGATCCGAGACCACCTGCCCTACGATGTAATAGTTCTGCTAAAGTAATGGCGATACGACGATGTCAGTTGACAAGACTTGAGTAGAGATAGGGCTAAAGTGTCCAGATCAAACACCGCATAACACTTCCCCTGATGCCCCACTCACATCAAGTACACCAACCACACACAAACATTCACATGCCTATTCCTAGCATCATCATCATCATCATGCTGTAAATAACTGAATTAAATATGCATGAATAGTAATAACAAGAATAATAGATGACATGTGATATGTACATTACAATCATACAATCATAGAATCATTCATGGTGTTGGATTCAATAAACAAAACAGTTTATTATTAACCGATTAGTTTAGGTCTTGTTCCCTCACCTTTGATTGAGCGTAAATCCTCGTTCAAGCTTTATGAATCACTTTCAAATCACTAGAAAGACCTAACAAGTCGATAGATTTTAATTAGAATTAATTCTGTTAAATTTAGACTAACAGAAACTGTAGGGTCACAGGGTAGGGTCGCAGGGTAGGGTCGTACCTAGGGTAAACATTTACTTTGAGAATAGAATTGTTGGTTTGACTGACGAACTACGGTGGAAAATCGACCTTCTTTCATTGACAAACATTTTTTTAAGTAACAAATCAATTCAGTTCGGTTTCGGAGAACTTGCCGGTTGTGGATTAGTTCATTTTGCATCGCCAACAGCCTAAAATCAAAGGCGTAGGTTGAACTCTCTGATTGAGGCTGCATTCATTTATTCAACTTGACATTTGGGAAGGGCTTACTCTCCGTCCAGTTCGGGTTGGTCTCGCTCCCTTCCTGTACACTAGGACGATTGATAATCTCGAGAATTTTTCTGAACGTCCGTTTTCTTGGGGCGATCTAAAAAGAAGTATATCTTTCTTGTAGTGTCTTCCATTCCACTATTCTGATCAAGAAAGAATCTCTTCCGAACGACCAAGTCATATTGAGATTAAAAAACGATGCTTTCTTGGCCGTGTGGAACATGTATAGAGCATTATGTTATTCCCACAAGTGATCCCCAATCCTGGATTGGAAAAAGTGTCATATGAGGAATTCAAAATCAAATATAATATGTTTCTTTCATTCCACGTGAGTCATTTATTTATCAGATATGTACAAGCTACAGATAAAATGATTTGATTCCAAGCATTAAAAAAAAAAAAAAAAAAAGTTACTCTTATGCCCTTAAAAGATATTTTTATTTTTTTGAATAAAATACATAAATCTCCTTGTGCTTTGTCAAAAGACATCAACCTCACATCAACCTCTCCTATCCTATTTAATAGGACATTTAACTACCATGAACTAACGGTATTAGCATTATTAAATAAAATATCTTATTTACCCTCTTTAGACCCATATAAAAACCTCTTGGCAACCTTTCATAAACCTCTCTATAACTTAAAAAAAAAAAAAAACACTCTGCGTTTGCAAAGGGTTTAGAGTTTCTCCATTCCCATGAGAGTTCACAGGGTTTGCAAAGGACTTAGGGTTCTTGCAAAGTATTTGGGCTGGAAAATAAAAGAGAAGGAATGAGTGAAAGGATCGGAGGAGAGGAGAGAAGGAAAGAATCACAAGCACATGTTGAGCTAAAACTGCAAAACTCAGAAAGAGAACCGTTTTTCTCTTCCTTTTTGTTCTCATATTTGTGCTGTCTTCGGAACGGATTAGCTTCTCAAAATCCAAACTCAGTGGCTCTCACAACTTCTAATAGCAAGTATTCCACTTTTTTGTTTCTTTCTACAGTCAGCACTTGTTTGATAATCACAGCACATCGGAGACACTCTAATACTTGTTTGATAATCACATTATATCACAGCACAATGGAGACATTCTACTTTTTTGTTTCTTTCTACTATCAACACTAGTTTGATAACCGACACACTTGTTTTATTTACCCAAATAAAAAATGGTTGCCCCCTCCTCCCTAAAAAAAAAAAAAAAAAAAAAAAGGAAAAAGAAAAAGAAGAAAGACTTGTTTGATACTCACAGCACATCGGAGACATTCCAGCGTATTTAGTACATACACTCAGCAATTTCTACAAGCTCTTCCTCTTCTAATAATTTTTCCGGAAGAAGAAAACCCTGTTTGGGAAAGAGATGGAGGATTTGTATAATCAGCTTGCCCAGTTCTCTTTACAAGGAATCTATATTAATGCGGACACTAGTGTGCTTTCTTTGATATTTTTATCACCCATGAAACCAAGTGAGAAGATCGGGATGTAGGAGAGATGAAAGGAAGGGAGAAGAAGAGCCGAAGAATTATGTTTGGATTCTAAATATAAAAAAAACATTAGTTTTTAAAGGGTAAGGGTAAATTTATAATTTTATTATCTATAAAGGTAGTATGATCATTATAATTAATTTTTCTACATGACAAAAGCATTTATCATCCTCAATTAACAGACTCTAGTTAAGTGTCATGAATTTCAAAATTGATGGGTAATTTGTGTTTTGTTAAATGTGACAAAGGAGATTGGGGTCTTTTAACCCAAATACAGAGGAGGTTTATGTATTTTACTCTTTTTTTTTCTTTTTTAATTGATATCATTGACTTACCCAATTATGCCCCAACTTTCGTGTCCTTGAGAATTTTTTTTTTTTTTGACCATAATCCACTCATGTTCTCATGTTGACATGAGAAATATCTAATGGTTATCATCCATTCTTCTATTTTTTTTATTTTTTTTAAAACTGGTTTCACACCCCTCCTCCCCCCCCACCCCCATCTCTTCCACAGAAAGAGGGTCGACGGATCAATCGAAAAGGTTGAACCCACTCCCCTTTTGATATGGATGGAAACTTCCCTGACAATGTAACCAAATACCACCCCTCCCAAAAAACAAAAAAAAAACCATTACGCCCCCTTCCGTGTGTTTCTTGCCATTCATACTATTTTCCTTTTCTATTTTTTTTTTCCGATAATGCTTGTAATTCATATCATAATAAAAGAAAGAAGTTGACTTCTGGCTTCAGACTTCTGGTTAGAAGAAACCGCGATGTCCCAATGGTCAGGTTTATTCATCCGCAACTACATCCTCTTGAAAATAAATTCCAACAATTCGATCCACAATTCATCAGCAATTAACGTTCTTCCCCCATCCTGTTTCCAAAACCTCTCTAAACAAGCCATGACTCTCCCTCCCTCAAACTTTAAATTGAATATGGCTGAACCTTCCCACTGTACCAATCCCATCACCGTCGTTGGAACCCAATTCGGTGCTCCTCATCCAGTAGATCTCGTCATCGTGTGGAATGTTGAATACCTAGGCGAACAAAATTTCTTTCTCTCCGACGTCAACGGCAACATAGTCTTCAAAACCAAGGGTATCCCTTTCAGTTTTCATGACCGTCATCTTCTTCTCAATGCCAACGACCGTCCCCTTCTTTCTATGCGAAAGAAGCAGGTATGTTTACTCTGTTCTTATCTTCTCCATTCAAATTAGAAAGCGAGCCATGGTGTCTCAATAAAGTTGTCATATTACAACCTGATGGTTATGAGTTAAAATTCTGGAAACAGTCTCTCTACATTGTGGGAGTAAGGCTGCATACATTCTGCCCTCCCAAAACTTGCAATACCTGAATCCTCATGCACTGGGACATCCCCGATTCAAAATATAATGTTCTGGTTTTCTTTGATTCAGATGGTGAGCATATATACTAAGTGGCAAGTGTTCAGGGGAGATGACTCTCACTCAAAAAATCTGTTATTTAGTGTAAAAAAGTCTTCTTGGAATTCCAATTGGGTATTGGATGTGTTCTTGGCAGCTAATATTAAAGAGGAAGTGTGTGATTTCAAGATCAAAGGGAGTTGGGCAGAGAGATCTTGTATAATCTACATTGGAGATTCTGATAACATCATAGCCCAAGTAAGAAAATTGCAAACAAAGAAGCCTGTAATTTACTCATTTGGATCTGAGTTTGCCTTAATTTGCTTGATTAATTAATGGATGAATGGTTGATTTGGATCATTGATGTGCAGATGCACAAGAAACACGGCGATCAAGGCATTGATTTAGGGATGGGCAATTTCATGGTGATTGTGTGTGCAAATGTCGATTACGCCTTCATCGCTGCCCTCATCATGATCACAGCCTCATTTTCAATGAGATCATTACCAACGCCAGTACCTATGGGAGGGATGGCAGCGGTTGAGAATTTCGGAACGATGTAGACTTTAAACCCTTTATAGTTGCAAGGGATGATTACCATATTTAATAAGATTTTTATGTTGGTTATACAATCCTGCTGATCACGGATTTTTTTTATTATTTTCTATCATAAATTTGCCCTTTAAATTTAGCTCATTTTTTCAATCAAATTCTTTGTATTTAAATAAGAAATATGGAATCCATTTGGAAAGTTTAATTATCCTATTTGATATGGTTTTAATTAAGGCAAAAAATCCCTGTCTGGTAGTGTGTTCATGCAGCCATACACAGAAAGGATAAAATGGCCATTCCACCCTCTAGCTGGATTCCCATGAGTATAGTCCCATTGATCCTGAGAGAGAACCCGTTCTCTTTATCCCACAATATCATCATGGTTGTAAAGATTTTGGGAAACAATTCTCTAAAATGGGAGCTACACAAGTTCCCTCTCAGTTTCTCTGCTCTGATTTTCTTTCCTCCCTAGCCCCCTACTGAATGATCAATCGTCATCCATGCCTACTAATAGACGCAAGCAACAACATTACACAGACAATTCAAAATCCAAAATTTTATGAAATAATCATCAATAAAAGATATAAAGTACATTGAACCACCCAACAATTCAAGAGGAGCTTCCCAAATGTCAAGATGTACCAAGTCAAGAATATTCTGACATTTAATAGTGGAACGATCAAAGGGAGTTTTATGCAGTTTTCCAAATAGATGATCTTCAAAAAAAAATCTAAATTAACAGATTTTAAACTAGGAAAAAGGTCTCGATCAAGAAGTACATTTAGCTGTTGCACGCTTATGTGTCCCAAGCACCTATGCCAGATTATTGCCGGCTCTATCACAGTATTGGCGACAATAACTTCACCAACCATAGTGTCTTCGATCAGCCTATACAATCGATCTGCATATCAATTCTCTTTTCGCCACGATAAGTGCTCATTATCTTCAATATACATTTTTCTAGAATAATTCTAAAGCCATCTTCATCAAACTTTTCAGTAACAGTAGACTCTTCCGCAGGTCTAGTACATGTCGTACACAAGAAATTATAAGTGTGATGCCATTAAACATTGTAATTTGAACATTTTAGATCCCCATAATTTTACATGAGTTGTTATTAATCATGTATATTATACTACCACTATAAGACTGATATGTATGAAACCAGTCTCTATGTGGCATCATTTGGAAAGAAGCGTCCGAATCCAAAATCCATTAGTGGATTACGCTTTCAACTAGAACCGCGGACATCACCTCGCCGTCATCGGATGAATCTCCATTCTCAACGATATTTTCTTTAGAACTCGTAGATGATGATGTATTTTGAGAATCACATTTAGAATTTTGATTCTCCTTCTTGGATTTACAATCCTTTCGCATGTGGTCCTTTCGTCCACACTTTCAACAAGGACCTTATTTATGTCACTTTGATTTGGATCTTGATGGTTGTCTCCTACTAGAATTTCGTTATGTGGGTCTTCTTCGGACCATCATTGCATTAGCAGAAGAGCTCTTAAGTATTTTTCTACGAACTTCTTCAGAAAGAAAAGTGCCCACAATCGACTCCGTATTATGATCCAATCCAGTACTGAGATTCATAATTAAAGAATCCCATGAATCCAACATAAACACAGAAGAAGTACTACCTTTTCTTCGTCTTCAATTTTGACGCTGATGGCGGTTAATAAAAGTTTATCAACCTTTAACCCTGATACCAATTGTCGAGGAAAACATCTCACACAATCGACACGTACGATACCGAAATGATGAAAAATACGAAGCGTAGAAAAATGAACTAGATGCAAAGACACAAAGATGTATGTGGTTTGGTACCGGTATGGTAGCCTATGTCCATAGGACAACCTTAATAGAGCTCTTCTTATTGTATCAAAAAAAAAAAAAAACCACACCCCTCTCCTTAACAACACATTACATGGGTCCCACACTCAACAAAAATATCTCACCAGTATAATTCCCACTAGTATTCCTACAAGAAACACTCACCTAGAGAAATGATACACTTCAAGAAATTTTACAAGTAAACCCAATCCAATACAAAAAATCCAACCGAAAGAGGACCCAGAACTGATCAATTGCTCTCCCTTTCTTAAGTTTCTTGAGCTTGTGATTGTGTGTTGTGTAAGACATTTCCTCCTTTTATATAGAGAAAACGATGCACTTCGATTTCTCCGTTACGATATGCGGTAACCAAAGAAGAAACTATGGCATAGGAATTCGAACATGCCATAAATGATTCATGGTGAATACAAATGAATTATCATGGGTGATGTCATGGGTGACATCACCCATAATAAATGTCTCACAAACTAGCACTCATCTTGATTATACTTGCACTTGATACTTAAGGAAGCCCGAATTCGTAGCACCGTATCATCTTGATTATACTTGCACTTGATACTTAAGGAAGCCCGAATTCGTTGCGCAACTGGAAGAGAAATACAAGTTTGAAGAAAACTGGTTCGATTTCTGGCCGCCAACCTCTTAATATACAATATCTTCCATGGACGACCAACCATAACAATAGGCTTAGGAGCAATATTATCAGTAATTAGTTCCAAGTCCAAATCAGCTGCTAGTACTCTTTTAGTACTTCTTTAGATGACATGTGTCCTAGTGAGTTAATGGATAAAATTTTCGTTAGCTAATATTTCTCTTTTTTTATTTTGATTTTTTGATCCCCCATTATCTCCTATTTTAATGGTAACTTAATTGAAATGGAAATTAATCTCTCACAATCTTAAATTGGTAATTTTTATTTGAAAAAAATAACTTCTCTAAACAAAAACCCTTTTCCTAAATGCGTACAACACTTAAAGCTCCACCTCTTTCGTTGATCCTCTATTAATAAGACAGATATACAACTTTACAATCGCCATGAATGGGAGATGGATCCTCCATTAACTTGGCATAAGCTTTAATTTATTCGTTCAATATAGATGGAAGTGAAGGATCATCATGGAAAGGCCAAACTAGTTTATTTTTCTTTGTCCCTTTCAAAATAACTGGAGATTGTACGTGGAGATCTTCTTCAAATGTTTCATAACTCTCTCTCTCTCTCTCTCTCTCTCTCTCTCTCTCTAGGGGAATGATGATCTTGTTTGGACTTTGGAAAGAAGTGGATATATTGCTGGCATGCACAACAAACCCATATCATTTTTTAGATGAAAGGATTCTCTTTGGAAAAGAAAGGAAACGATTCCTTCATGAAACCAATTTGATCGTCTTCCTACATTTTTGCCGTTTTAATCGTAAATGACTTTGTTGTTGCGTGAATTCGATAGATCAGGGTGGAGCTAAGAAGGTTTTTAGTTTCATATATCAAGTTAAGCATACATAGTTACAACTCATAAAATTAGGCAACCTATAAAAGTGTATTTGATATCCTAGAATGTGCAAACTCAACCTTGTTGTCGAAAGATTCCGTTCAGCATCCCAGATCGAGCCACGTAGCTGAAACACAAACACAACAAGAAAGTGGGTGGGATATACCCCGAGGCTACTCAGATGCCAAAGTTAGGAAATTTCGAGGACAAGCAGAATGGAGCTCTTAGTGAAACACTAGAACTCCTTAGAAATGGGTGATCCCTGAGATACGGGAGCTTTAGTAACCTCCTCGTCTTTTCCGGTGAAATAGAACTTAAGATAGGAATGGAGAAGAAGTTCTCGAATGGTGGTGTTGGGATATTAACTGAATGGGAGGTTCTCTCTTTGTGCTAGAAAATTTTGGATTCGGATCGCTTGTAGTCGATATTCTTTTACTACTTATAGGTCCAATTAGGGGCTTTCCCAACAAGCTCCTCCCCACCTACCACTATCATGATCACCTGCCACCTAGAGAACAATAGGTTGGAGGTATTAGGACCCCTTAGGACGGCACTAGGATGTCTTGTCAGCCGTTTACGACCCCTCTTGACTTTCTTCGATCCCCTTTTAGTCCACATCCTCTATATCTTCTAACCATTGTTTCTGCCCTTACACTTTTACCGAGTGTCAATCTTGCTTTTTGCTGATTCAGTCTACGATATGGTGATCTAGCCAGTCATATCCGCCTACTTGGCATTTATCGTTGTTGTCTGTATTTATGAGCATTAATGATAGATCATTAAATTCCCAGCTACCTCCATCAGTCTGTCCAATCATAGTCTGATCATCTAGGGGGGTCGAACACGAGTTCATCTCTCGAACATCTCTTATCCTCATGCTTTGTACCTTGGATACGTGACACGTGCTCCATTTTCCAAGAACTATCTCAGATTCTCCATCCACGGTAATATTTAAATCCATGACTATTTTCCCTCAACAAACCTACAGATTCGAAAACAATATAAGATAGGAGAAGTAAACATAGACAGGTTCATTATTGAGATGTCCTCTGAAAAGAAATCCGATGACCTCCCAAGATCATTTTATTCTTATGTTCGTTGAAGTGTCATTGTCTCCAAGATATTAGATTGGATTCTAGTTTTCTACGAGCAAATAATTCTAATAGTTCACACTTAATTGACACAATCAACCATCTCAAAGGGAATCACTTTTCTTCCATTAATTATTGATGTCAAATCTTCTTGATTATGTACAAAGAAAAATGTTAGAACCTTGGCTGTCTTGAGATAACCAGGTCATGAAAAATGTTGGAGTTTTGAGTGTTGTACTCAATAAAGGAAAGGGCTTTTGATCAAAGAAGTCTTTTTTTTTTTTTTTCATAACCTCCATTTCAATTAAGTTACCATTAAAATAGGAAATAATGAGGGAATAAAAAAATAAATTAAAAAAAAGAGATATATTAACTAATCGAAATTCTATCCGTTAACTAACTCACCAGGACACATGTCATCTATAAATACCAGCAGAGATCCGGACTCGTTAGTTCCAAGAGAATGACATGATGTGGTTGAATCCAAATATTAAAATGACCAAAAGACCATTGTGGTCGACCGTTTCATCGTTCTAAAATAACAAATTTCCCAGGGACCGACCATGGAGAATCCTTCAACACATTCTTCTCTGGGGATCTAACTCATGATTGAATTGAAAAATAGAAATATCTGTAGAGAAGAACGAGACCCGCATCCTATATTTGGTGCTCCATGTGGAAGGGAGGCCATCAATTTCGGCCTGCCGACGATATTGTTTACTCGCAATGAATTTCACCACTAATGTTAGATGCGCCGGAAAGATAATCGAGGGATCCTCATCCTCTTCAACAACAAAAGCATCATCGTGGGGCGCTGTAGAAACATGAGAAGTTTGAAACTCCTGAGAAGATGTCGTATCATCTTGATCTTCGACTGGGCTCTGCGCAGGGTCTTGAGGTGGTATGGTATAGGAACTGTGGGTCTGGTTATGTGAGTTGCTCAGTAATACTAAGGTGAGAAACCTATTACCCATAATAAGATTACATGAAAGTTCAAGACCTTGAGATCATTGGAAAGATGAAACCATATAATTAATTATTAAGATTCACACATGAAGAGAAATCACAGATGCAGAAACACGCATGAAGCGGATCATACTGATTTCAGTCGGTTATGCCCCTACTTTTGTCTCCGTATGACTTTTTCTTTTGAGTAAATTATAGATGTCTCCCTTGTAGTTTCTCCTAAACTGAGGTAAACATAAATGATGACATAATCTCAAGTTTAAATGTTAATACCCAAAGTACCCTCAATGGAGGAGTGAAGTGATTCTATTACCCTCCTTTCTCACTTCGCTTACGAACCGAAAAGAAAGAGGATTCGTGATCTGCATCTCACCGTAGCATATCTCGCTGTAATCTTACCGGAAAGCTTGTTGTTAGCCACTTCCAATTGTTCCATGTTCTTCATCCCGTCCATCATCTAGGGAAATAGCCCTACTAGGTTGTTAAATTTGTCGTTATAAGTAAGATTCCAGCGAGATATGCTATAGTAAGATGTAGGTCACGAATCCTCTTTTCTTTCAGTTCGTGAGCGAAATGAGAAGAGAGGGCAATAGAGTTAGTTCACTCCTTCATTGAGGGTACTTTGGGCATTAAACATTTAAAATTGAGATTATATCATCATTTAACAAAAAATCACTAATGGAATTAGTGTTTTTGTAATTTATTTTATTTTATTTTATTTTATTTTATTTTATTTTATTTTTTGTTTTAAGAGAGATACATGTAATTGTTTGAAAGGCTTGAGGTATACTTGACTTTACAAGAAACCACGAGATGTACCTATATTTTACCCTCTCTTTTTTTTTAACTGATTTTTTTGGGTTAGATTAAATAACTGATTTCACTCCCCTACTTCTGTGTCCTTATGAGAAAATTTCACTACTTTATGGCCTGTTCTATGCAACCAAAAGGTATAATGGACACCATAATAAAAAATTAAAAAAAAAAAAAAAAAAGTGATATGTGATTCTCTTTTGGATGACCATATAAAGGGATTCTGGAACTTTGATACCATGTTAAGTCAATTTGAAAGATCTTCTATTCAAAATTTACGTTCTGATTTTCTTAGATTCAAATAATGAGCGCAAATGGTAGGTGGCAAGTGTTCAGGGGAGACAGCTCAAACTCCAAACATCTGTTATTTAGTGTAAAAAAGTCTTCTTGGGGTTCCAGTTAGGAATTGGATGTGTTCTTGGCAGCTAATGCCAAAGAGGAAGTGTGTGATCTCAAGATCAAAGGGAGTTGGGAGCATGGAATAAAATTTCGGCGAGATCTCGGCAGATCTCGCCGATTTCGCCAATTTCGCAACTAACCGAGACGAAAATAGGGTCGATAACCCTTTTTGTCTCGGCATTTACATGTTCTCACGAGATCTCGGTTATTCTCGGTTAATCTCGCTAATTCTCGTGAGATCTCGGCGAGATCTCGGCGAGAACATGCTTTTTGCTTCTTTTTTTTTTTCTCTTTTATAAAAGAGAGGCTGTTCTTGGTGGAGACTGCTCCTTCCTCTTTTTTCTTAGTTTTTTCATGGTTTTTTCATTTCTTCCTCCATTCTTTCTTTATTTGGACTTTTAACTTGCAACGGGTGGTGCTTCAGACTGCGGGGATTGCTGTAACTTCAGAGTGGTCAATCAACTTCTATTCCGTTCCATCAGTACTTCCACAAGAGTCTACGCACCAGAGTACTCCTTCAGAAGTTTTTCCATTCTTCCTAAAGATAGGTATCCTTCGGACAGCTACTGATGTTATATTTATGAATCATGTGCAAGACTATCAGAACTACTTTGCATCAAGAATGCCATGGGAAGATTATGTTGCTTAATTGGAAGACAATTTGCGTCGACAATTTTCCCAGATATATGATGATAGTAGGATGGATCATCCATGACACTCTACGTATTACTAGACATTGTATCTGGATGAGGATTGTGGAATTGTGGACTATGGGTACAGGGGGACTATGAGATCATTCAATATTGAATATTTGAACTATAATGTAATGATTTATAATGAAGTGTTATTTTGTTTCTATTTCCCCTAATGCATTATGTTATTGTCTCATTTGCCATATTTGATTGAATATAATAGCTAATATTAACCTAAATTTATAACAAACTTCAGCGTTGACTGTCAAAACATGGATGTAAACCCAAACAACCACAAAGAGTCATTATTTTTACAATTTTATACTCTAAATGTGTTTATGTATATAAAAATGAGGTTCCCTTGAAGTTGGAGACCTAAAAAATACATTTTGGCCACCGAGACAGCTTTTTACAGCTTAAAAAGCTGTCTCGGACAAAATACACTGTCTCGCCAAGATCTCGCCGAGATCTCGGCCTCCTCCAAAACCCGAGATTTTAAACCTCGGTTGGGAGGAGAGATCTTGTATAATTTACATTGGAGATTCTAAAAACGTCATAGCCCAAGTAAGAAATTTGAAATCACAAAAACCTGTAATTAACTATTTTGGATCTGAGTTTCCCTTAATTTGGTTGATTAAGTAATGGATGAATGGTTGAATTGATCACTGATGTGCAGATGCATAAGAAACACAATGGAGTTCGAGGCATAGATTTTGGGAAGGGCAGTTTCACGGTGACTGTGTATCCAAACGTCGATTACGCCTTCATCGCTGCCCTTATCATGATCACAGCGTCATTCATAAAGGGATCACCATCAACCTCGATTGAAATGGGAACGATTGGATTTTTATGCAGTTTACAATGTTAAGGGATAATTGCTATATTTAGTAAGATTTTATGTCGGCTTTACAATTTTCATGGTCACATATTCTTTTTAATTAATATATCTTATCATAAATTTTCCCTTAAAATTTATCTCACTTTTCAATAAAATTCCTTGTATTTCAAATAAGAAATCAATAATCCATTTCGAAATTTTAATTATTACCCGATTTGACAAGGTTTTAATAGGCAAAAAAATCCCTGAACTTAGACATATAAATGTCAAGTTTTCAATTTAAAAGTTCGAACTAGTAAGTGGAGGGATTCTCCATAAATAAAACCACATGATTCCAATCTCATTAATAATGTGAGACTATTTTCAATACTCCTCTCCACATGTAACCCCACCGTTAGGTGGTGTATATGCGACAATACATGACACTTTTTAGGTGATTGATCCCTCTTTGGGTGACATATAGTCCCTCTTTTTGGGTGACATATAGTCCATCTTTTTGGGTGATCGTCTTTCTTTGGGTGACTTATCCCTCTTTGGGTGACATATAGTCCATCTTTTTGGGTGATCGTCCCTCTTTGGATGACCATAGTCCCTATTCTGTGTAACTGGCATCCCTCTTACGATGACTTGGCCTTGGAACCTGGAGCTCTGATACCATGTCAAGTTTCCAACTCAAAAGTTCGAACTAGTAGGTGGAGGGACTCTCCATATATAAGACCAGAGGATTCCAATCTCATTAGCAATGTGGGACTATTCTCAATATTCCCCCTCACATGTAACCTCATCGTTAGGTGGTGTATATGTGGTAGTATATGTGGCAATACATGACACTTTTCAGGTGACTGGTCCCTCTTTAAGTGATTGATCCCTCTTTGGGTGACATATAGTCCATCTTTGGGTGACATATAGTCCCACTTTTTCGCTGATCGTTCCTCTTTGGGTGACTGATCCCTCTTTATGTGACATATAGTCCATCTTTTTGGGTGATCGTCCCTCTTTGGGTGACCATAGTCCCTATTCTGTGCAATTGGCATCCCTCTTTCAGTGACTTGGCCTCTTTTTTCTTTTTTTTTTTAGGGTTATTATGAGAGGGAACTTGAAGCTCTGATACCATATCAAGTTTCCAACTCAAAAGTTCTAACTAGTAAATAGAGGGACTCTCCATATATAAGACCACATGATTCCAATCTCATTAGCAATGTGGCACTATTTCCAATAATAAAAGGTAAAATGATAGTTCCGCCCCTTAATTGATGCCTGAGAATCACATAATCAGAGAGAGGGCTATGTCTGTTAATCACACAGTCATCATGGCTATAAGGCTTTTGGAAAAAAAAGTTCTCTAAAATGGGAGCTACATCAGTTCCCTCTCAGTTTCTCTGCTCTGATACTTTCTTTTCTTCCTAGCCTCCTATCGAATGATCAATCGTGGCTTACGCCTACCATTAGGTGCAACCAATAAAATTACTCAAAATACTCTCCCAAATGTATATGTTTTTTTTTCCATGAAATTGTAACCATCTAAAGGGCAATTGGAGCCGTATGCATTATTTGTTCGGTCATATTTATTGTTAATTGGATTGGAAAATGATGTCAATAGACTAACACTACAACAATTCTTTATTTTCCACGATGGACAATTTCAATCACCAAGAATATATCTCTGTCACTTAAAATACTCCCGTTGGAACATTCGTCGTCGTTGGTCCGTAGGCTAAAATGTCTTGACACGTTAACCATTGTGGAGAAGTATTTCTGCGACGGAGTTTATACCATCGTTAAAGAGTATTTTTGCGATGGACTTTGTACCATCGTTAAAAGAGTATTCCACGACGGAAACTCATTCTAGAGGGAGGGTGGTGGTAGTGAACCATTGGGAACTTATTGCTAGTTATGATGTGGAAATGCAGCCTGATGTTATAGCTTTCACCATACGTGGGTGTGGTAAGAGAGGGCTGTTCAGGCAGCGGTGTCACCGAGCCGAGAATATCTTCTGAGGTTATAAATCATTAAATCCCACTCGTATTCAATGAAAGGATTTTTTTGGAACATTAGAGGTATCTCAAACCCAATGCGAGATCTTCTCTGAAGAAAATTGAGAAAGAGTAGGGTCCTGAAGTAATTTGTGTTGCAAAGTCGCTCGTGCATCCGTCGAAGTTCCCATAGTTATTTTTTAATTCTATGGGTGTTTTTTATATTTTCTATTTTTTTTTTGTGTGGAATTTATCAACAACATCAGATCTTTCAAACATCCAAATTTTTGAGTGATTTGGAAGCTTGGAAATCCGAATCCATCTATCGACTCAAATTCGGATAAGGAACTATTTGTCATGTGAAATATTGTCGGTGAGTCTTATATTTTCTCCTTTGTTCACGGGAGCTCTTTTCGAGTACATATACTTGATCTATGGGTTGAGCTAACTTTCAATTAGTTTGCTAGGCATGCCTTGGTTACTGATGGGTGATTTTTGTTGGAAAAATTAATTGTAGAATTGAAGATGAAAATAGAAAATCATAGTACTTAATTGCGTGCAGAAATCCCCCCACACTGTCTTTAAGGTGATTATTGTCCACCCTATAATACTGCAGGGATTTTAGTAATTCACCTCTAGGATTCAATTTGCACCCAAGGTATTGCATGCAACACTCTTGAAATTCATTCTAAAGAATTTCCCTTGAAGTTGATGAAATTTGATAATTATAGCTTTGTGTAGTATTCCTCTAATTTTGTTTTTCTTTCTAGAATCTTTTTTAAATGTGATTGTTGAAAATTTATTTAAATTTTAACAGTTACAATCTGGAACCCTTTCAAACGTAACGGTTGAAAATTGATTTAAATTTTAACAGTAACAACTGTTAGTTACATTCTAACCGTCATATTTGTTTGTATCAAGAATAAGAATGAATCATATTCAAATTCAAATTCAAAATTATTAACACATATCAAGGGTCCATGCTACCGTTTCCTATATTCAAGGTTCCATTCGGTTCATGCTAACTCAAGTAACCATGTAATCATTTCTTATAATTAAGATTCCACTTTAACCAAATCAAGAGATTCATGCACACATGGATAACAATGATCCCAAAACATCCAAGAGTTTGAGTTATTGTATAACTCAATTATATGTAATATAACTATTATTTTTATATATAAATACAAATAAAAATAATAATTAAAGATGTTTCAAACCGCACTTAACTTATTATCTATCAAGATTTTCAACAATCCCCCACTTAGAGAATCATGTTAAGTCCTTATAGTATCACGCATAACAGAAGATGTCTCTCGACTTAAATCTTTGTTTAGTGTAGATATCTCAAAGTCTTAATAAAATAAATGGTGTCTTATGCGATTGAACTATTATCCCTTGTATTAAAATTGAAAATACCACACATGTGACCTAAACCAACTTCTTTTAGAAATTCTTTAAAATTCTTTTAGCACTTATATGACCATGTGCTACATCCTAGATTTTCATAAATATTTTCAAAAATCAACCCTTGAACTTTTACTAGTAGTGGCACCACTCCTTATGTTTATATAGGTGAGGTTCCTATTAAGCTCTGAATATATTGGTCATATTCTATAGCTTAAGCATCATTAAGAATTTATAACTCATCCTCTAAAATTTAATAATACTAGATAACTTAAAATGAAAATATAAATAAAATATCCTAGTACTTCCACAGCCACTTATCAGTAATTTGTTTTTACCCATTGAACTTTTATTTAGTAATAATACTAGAGAAAAATTGGGTTTTTATTACTAGTGACTCTAAGAGAAGGGTGTTAAACCCATTCCAAATGAAGTTTTTCTTACTAAGTCATTAGTAAGTCCTTTTGTAAAAGGATACGTCAAGTTATTACTTATTCTTATATATAAGATTATAATAATTCTTTCAAGAATTAATTGTTTGACATATTCATGTCTCAAGCTTATATGTCTAAATTTTTCATTATATACCTTGCTAAAAGCTCTAGACATAGTAGCTTTACTATAGCAATGCAAAGAAATGACTGGTATCAGTTGTGGCTACAACTGTATTTTTAGTAATAAATTCCTTAGTCATTCTGCAGCTGCTAGTGCAACAAACTCAAATTCTATAGTGGAATGAGTTATACATATCTATTTTTTAGAAGCCCATGAAACAACTCTTCCACCAAGGATAAATACCCAACCAGATGTAGACTTGTTATCACTAGCATTTGTTATCCAACTAGCATCAATATGTCCTTTGAATACTGATGGATAACTCTCATAAGACAGTCTCAAACTCAAAGGTCTTTTGAGATATTGAAGGACTCTAAAAATTATTTTCCAATGATCAACATCAGGATTACTAGTACATTGATAGTTTATAAATTGCAAAGGAAATGTCTGATTTAGTGTAACACATAGCATACATTAAGCTACTAATTACATTAGCATGTTCAATTTGAGCAATTGTTTTTTTAGAATTTTTCATTAACTTGTGTGAACTTTCATATGGGGTGTTTACTTCTTTAATTTCAAAATGTTGATTCTTATTTATGATTTTCTCAACGTAATGGGATTGACACAAAGCAACCCCCACTATTTTTTCACTTTGATTCCCAAGATAGTATCTACCTCTCCTATATCTTTTATCTTAAATTGTGAAGACAAATATATTTTTTTTTATTCACACCTTCAATGTTTATCCCAAATATAAACATATCATCAATATATAAGCATATAATGACACCATATTCTTTTATAAATTTAGAATAAATACATTTATCTACATCATTATGTTTAAATCTATGAGACAATATGACAGAATCAAAATTTTCATGCCATTGTTTTGGTGCTTGTTTCAGACCATACATTGATTTAACTAATTTATATACTTTCTTTTTGTTTTTAGGCAATACAAACCCTTCTGGTTGTTCCATATATACTTCTTCGTCCAAGTCATCATTCAAAAAGATCGTTTTAACATTTATTTGATGCATAATCGGATTATGAATAGAAGCTAGAGCAAATAGTACTCTAATAGATGTTATTCTAGCCACTAATACATATGTGTCAAAATAGTCAATACCTTTTTTTTTTGCTTAAATCATCTTGCTACTAATCTAGTCTTAAAAATTTTGAATGAATCTATCAGTATTGTACTTTCTATGAAATATCTATTTACAACCTATAGGTTTTGAACCAGAAAACAAATCCACCAACACCCATGTATTATTAGATAATATTAAATCTATTTCATCATTGATTGTCTCATTTCAGAATGTTATATCTCTTGATGCCATCACTTCTTTATAGATTTTAGGATCTTCTTCTATATTGAATAAAATAGGTATTTTATTAAGTATAGATTTTCTATTGCCTTTAACTACGAAGATAATAGACTATGGATCAATAAAATCTAAATCCAAATTTTTTTCTTTTCTAGTCCTCTTACTCCTCCTAGGTTCACTAGAAGTATCAAGGGGTTTTCTTTTATTACTAGAAAATAAACTTTGATCAAGTTGTTCATGTATTTGTGTGGTGATATTAGAATCATTTGTAAATTTATGTTCAATAAATTCAACATCTTTTGACCCGCAAACACACTTTTTAGAGCTCTTGGTCCTATTTCGGTTCGTTTAGGATCTATGATTCTATAAAATGCTAGACAATCCCAAGCTTTAAGAAATTTAGATTTGATTTTTTTTCCTTTCCATAATTCATAGAGAGAGACTTTAAATTTCTTAGAAAGTATCATATTATGTACATGACATGCAGCTAACAATGCTTCACCCCATAAATTATTAGGTAAGTTAGTATTCAAAATCATTGCATTCACCATATCAACTAGTGTTCTATTTTTTCTTTAAGTCAAACTATTTTTTGTGGGGTATATGGGGCACTCATTTCGTGTATAATGACATTAGCCTCACAAAAAGAAAAAAGATCAATAGCAAAGTATTCACCACCCCTATCACTTCTTAAGATTTTAATCCTCCTTTCTTTTTTATTTTCAATTTCAGAATTATAGCACACAAACATGTCAAAGGCTTGATCTTTAGTTTTCATTAAATACATATAAGTATATCTAGAATGATCATCAATTGAAAATAATAAAATACCTATTTCCTCCTCTAGTTAAAATTTCATTTAATTCATATATATCACAAGGAATAAGTTCTAATAATTCAGAAAATCTTTTAATTGAAGGAAAAAGGCTTCTTAGTTATTTTTGCTTGTATATAAATTTCACATTTTTCTATGCTAGTATCATTGCAAGAGATCAAACCATGTTTTAATAGGGTCAGACTCCTCTGAATCACCCTTGAGTGATTCAGGGGGTGGAGCATCCTTTGGATGACTGCCAAATAACCCCTAAAATATCTAACGGTTAAAAGAGATCACATGTAGAATAAAACGTTATCTAATGTATACAACATATCAAATGGGAAAAAGAAAAAATAACAAAAAAACAATTATCCATCATCCGTATATTCTTGGGAGAACGAGGAAGACGACGGAGACAACCAGAAGGAGTTCTACCAGACTTCTGGTACTGCACTTGTCAGCGACTGGGGTTTTTGCTACTGCACTCGCTGATGGCTGGAGTGATTGCCTGAGCAGTTTGTTTTCAAAATAAATTTTAGGATTTACATTGTTTTCATTGATAGGGTGAAGCAATCTTACAGCTTCAGCTCAGGCTGTAAAGTAGTGAAGAACAAGATAGTGGGCAGGCTTAAGGATAGTACTTGTATTCATTAAAGCAACCCAACTAAATACAACATGTATATAGGTTATGAATCATGAAGAAGATGACAGGGAGTTAAAAAGCAACGTGAAATGGAGAGTAGTTGAGAACAAAAAATATTTTGACGGTTGCAATCATCAAATCAAGTCAATTTGTGCTCCAGTTCTCATAGATGAAATCCCCCATAGCATGTGCACCTTAGATGCAACTAGAAAAAACAGAAAATTAACTTAAATGCATAATGATAATCAAGAGAAAACTGCAATTACATCTAAAAATAGAAAACAACCCAACTCTCTTCTTCCCTTGCTTTTTTTTTTTTTTTTTTTTTCTAGAAGAGATGGTCCCAAAATTGATTTTGAAAACAAACTGCTCAAGCAATCACTCCAGCCACTAGGGAGTGCAGTAGTAGGGTCCCGAAAGCCGACGAGGGTAGTAGCAGGATTCCGACATACCGGTGTAACTACTTCTTGTTCTCTCCGTCGTCTTCCTCATTCTCCTACCAACACACAGATGATGGTAATACGATGGAGTTTGTTCTTTATTTTTTTTTCTTTTTCCCATTTGATATGTTGTATACATTAGATAACATTTTATTCTACATGTTTCTCTTATGACTGTTGGATATTTTATAGATTATGTGGTAGTCATCCAAAGGATGCTCCAGTACCCTTTGAATCACTTGAGGGTGATTCAGAGGAGCCCGACCTTTTTTTAACATATATTTAATATAATCAAAATTAACATATGCTAATCTACCATGCCATAAACGAAAAGAAGCAAAACTAACAACATAAGTAGAAGCATCATTCATTTTATTAATAATACTGAGTTTGAACATGCCATCACAAGAATACCCTTTGCCTATAAAGGCATCATTCTTTGAAAATACAACTTTGTCGAACTCCAAAACAACCTTAATTCCCTTCTTACACAGCGAATCCAGCAAGCACTTGGGCTCTGTCAAGCTGATCGTAGAGCACCGTTGCGCTAATGAGCGCGCTGTAGTTTTTCAGCTTGGTTCTGGCGCGCGCCTGACTCTCGTTGGGCGAAAGGTAGCCTCCCTCTGGTCGCCTTGTTCTGGTGCGCTAGCCGTTGTATATAGTCGGGCCCTTGCTTCTTTAGGTTGAGATACAGATCGTCTTTATTTAGCGGGAGGCCTTTTCTTGCTGGGGCGCTCAAGCAAACGATGCAAACTATGGAGCGAAGCCAAAAAAAGTGAGCGCCTAGCGCGATACGGCTTTTTGGCTTCCCTGGTTAGGGGTTTTCTTCGCTCCCTCTTTTTCCAAGAATTCATGAGCCGCTCGGAAAAAGCCTTCCATTTCCGTTAAATGACCCGGCCTCCCCTGGCTCTTCCACCGTCCGAAAATTTACGGATACAAGATTCTTCCTAATCTCATGAATAAACAAAACATTGACTAGCACTAACTTCTTTCTAGAAGTTAATGATATTTCAACAGTGCCTTTGCCAAGAACCTTTGTGGTATCATTATTTTTCAGCATCACTTCATATCCTTCAGTGACTTTCTCAAAGGTCTTGAATTGAGACTTGTCATTGCACACATGAACAGTACCACCAGAGTTATACCACCAATCAAAGGTATAAGTTATGGCAGCTATGTTCAATTTTGTGATTATACCAATGTGTAAGTCAGAAATCATTGCAATAAGTACACTTTCTTGCTCGACTAAATTAGCGGCATTGGCATTCTCCATCTTTTGCTTCTTCCTATATCGATAATCATGCTTAAAATGACTTTCGTTCCGCAGTGATAACAAAACTTATTGGTCTTAGTTTTCGTTGTATTGGAGTCAGAAAATTCTTGAAGTTTTCTTTTCTTTCTTCTAGAACTGCTCTCCAGAATATTTCTTTCCTCCTGATGGCTTCTTTTCATCCACATAATTCACTTTGAAAATAATTTCAACATTCATTTTCTATAAATTTTGAGTATCCTCCTCGATCCTAAGATGTTTTTCAAATTGTTCCAAAGTAAAATTTTTGGTGGTATGGAGCATCTTCTTTCTATAATCAGTTCAACTGGGGAGAATTTTATAATTATAACCCCTATTTGCAGTGATTCAGAGATCTAAACTTTAAACTCTTTCAGTTTCGATACCATGACAGACAAGTCATGTACTTAATCCATAACAAATAAATTATTAACCATTTTAAATGCAAAAAATTTCATAATGAGAAACTTATCTGCCCCTTATTTTCCAACATTGTATTTGAACTATAACGCTTTCCAAATTTCTTTCGAAGACTGAGCATTATTGAAGAGATCATATGATCGATTTGATAATGTGTTGAGAATGTGGCATCTACACAATACTTCATCATCGACATGTTTTTTTTGTTCAGCCTTGAGTTGTGAAGAATCATCATCCTTTGATTTTGGGAGGTCCTCCAAATTTGGGTCTACCACGTAACCAACCTTTAGTGCAGTAAGCATGAACATCAATTTGTCCTTCCATCGACTGAAATTAGTTCGATCAAAACTATCCAGTTTCACTACCTTCAAATCCATCACTTGAAACGAACTTTCTGCCATTGCTTCCATATTTTACTAATCACCTTAAGATTGTTGAAAAAATTAATTGTAGAATTCAAGATGAAAATAAAAAATTGTAGTGTTTAATTGCGTGCAGAAATCTCCCTACACTGTCCTTAAGGTGATTATTGCCCACCCTATAATGCTGTAGGGATTTTAACAATTCACCTCTAGGATTTAATTTGCACCCAAGGAATTATAGACAACACTCCTGAAATTCCTTCTAAAGAATTTTCTGGAAGTTGATGAAATCTGATAATTATAGCTTTATGTAGTATTCCTTTAATTCTGTTTTTCTTTCTAGAACCTTTTTTAAACGTGACTGTTGGAAATTTATTTAAATTTTAATAGTCACAATTGTTAGTTACAATCCAACTGTCACATTTGTTTATGTCAAGAATAAGAACGAATCATATTCAAATTCAAAATTATTAATACATCTCAAGGGACCGTGCAACCGTTCACTATAATCAAGGTTCCATTCGGTTCATGCTAACTCAAGTAACCATGTAACCATTCTCTACAATTAAGGTTCTACTTCAAACAATCTAAGAGATTCATGCACACATGGATAGCAATGATCCTAAAGCATCCAAGAGTTTGAGTTATTGTATAACTCTATTATATGTAATATAACTATTATTTTAATTTATAAATATAAATAAAATAATAATTAATGATGTTTCAAACTCTCAAACTCTTTTACCGCATTTAACTTATTATCTATCAAGATTTCCAACAATTTTAATGTCTACTTATATGATCATGAAAAATGGGGTCCAGGACGTTTTAATATGGATGATAGGTCAGAGTTTGGCGCAATGATTAATGTCTCCCATAATCTCTTTGATCCCTTTATTTATGTTCCAAAATACAGAGAGATTTGGTAGGGAAGTGGAAAATACTTTGCTGGATATGATAATCAAAGGGATTGAGATAGTTGTAGTAATTCATTAGAAAAGCCCGATTCTCTTTGTCTTCGAGCTTTCATTTATCAATCCATTGATTCATTCTTTCATATATCTCCCAACCAATAGATAGAAACAAATGGGAATAACCAAACCAGTCTAAAAAATGCCAGTATCATGCAATTACTTCAAGACCAATGTGATGCTCCTTGGTCAGATGACTAGATATATATTGGTGAATACCACAAATGATCGAGAAAAGAGTACTTATAATCATATGAAAACCATGAAAGAGTTATTGTAATCTGTACAATATATAGAGTTTACATACAATCGGATTTGATAGTATCCCAAGATTGTAGGAGATTGTTTAGAGGATAGATTACAAGATATTAAACAGCTTGCAAAAATATCTTTAAAATATTCTCATGGATTGTGATCGGCTAAGGTGGCTCCCTTATTAGGATTGTTATCCACTGAGGTGGCTCCTTGGATGCATAGGGAATCTCAGAGACCCTTAACACTCCTCCGCAATCTAATTAGTCGGCAGTCAATCATCAGATTGTCACGCAAAGAACAAAATCGTACGGAGTGTAGGCCTTTGGTAAAGATGTCGACCAATTGATCGATTGTGGGTACAAACTGAATCAGTAGAGCACCCTTTACAACCTGCTCTCTGACGAAAAGGAATCAATTTCTATATGTTTCATCCAGGCATGGAATAGTGGGTTTGCAGCAAGCTAAGTACGTTGCGCCGATATGGTCGAGTACAGTATCAGTGGTGCAAGTGTGAGGCATAGATCCAGGAGCAATTGCTAAACCCATGTTAATTCAGCCACTGTTTTGGCTAAACCAGTACTCAACTTCAGTTGAAGAACGTGCAACTGTCCATTGCTTCTTAGAGCTCCATGATATGAGGTTGTTACCCAAAAAGATTCAATAACCACTAGTAGACTTTCGGTCTAGGGAGCATCCGGCCCAATCAGCATCCTTATAGGCCTGTGGTTGGGTAGAGGACGAACGACTGAGCCAAAGACCCAAAAAGATAGTATCCTTGAGGTATCAAAGGATAAGCTTAACATCAGTCCAATGTGCTACTGTTAGAGCATGCATAAATTGACAGACCCTATTAACGAAGTTAATGTCAAGCCTTGTTAGAGTTAGGTATTAGAGGACACCGACAATACTACGATAATTGGGAGCATCACTGGATGCTGATCGATTATCATTAGATAAAGAGGAAGTAGTACATGATGTGTGTAGGGGCATGAGTGCCTCCATTTTTGCCTTATGTAGGATATCTAAGACATATTTGGACTGAGACAGATGAATTCTTTATGGAGTGGCTATGGCCTTGATACCAAGAAAGTAATGGAAACTATTAAGGTCCTTTATAGTGAACTTATGTCCAAAGTGTGAAATGAAAAGCCGTGGAAGAACTCGTACTAGTGATGATCAGATCGTCCATGCAGACAAGAACATATATAAGATGTTGCTACTAAGACATGACAGAAGGGGTAGTGTTAAAGATAGAGAGGCCGTGAATCCTTGAGACAGGAGAGAAGTGCCCAAGCAGTGAGACAATGCTCGAGGAGCCTGCTTGAGACCATATAATGCCTTTTTAAGGTGGTAAATAGGTTTGGATAGGCGGGATCAGTAAATCCTTGTGGTTGGTATATATACACATCTTCTTTAAGAGTCCCATTAAGAAACGCATTATGAACATCAAGTTGATGAATATGCAATCCCTTGGAGACTACCAGGGAGAAAACTGTCTGATACCATGTAGAATTGGTATAATGATATTTTTGTCGTGTCTATTGTATTGTAATATGTACAATTACAATATATAGAGTTTACATGCAATGAGATTTGATAGTATCCTAAGATTATAGGAGATTGTTTAGAGGATAGATTACAAGATATTTTATATCTTGCATGAAACAGATAACATCTTTAGAATATTTTCGTGGATTGTGATCGGCTGAGGTGGCTCCCTTATCAAGATTGTTATTCCCTGAGGTGGCTTAAATGCATAGGGAATTTTTGGAGATCCTTAACAGTAATATTTTATTCCTTGAAAGCTAGTGTATACTAGAGCTAGTGAAATGGTAGCTACTAAAGAATAAAATGTTCATTTTTCCTTCCCTGAGAGTATAGCATGATGAGCGCAAGTTACATCAGCTCCGATGAAGGGGGGAATAGGGGTATAAAGAAAAGGGTTTTTCAAGGATCTAAAACCCTAATCTCTTTTGGAGGCCAAATACCTCTGATCTCTATTGTAGGTGCCAAAGAGGAATGAGAAGTAGCCCGAAAAAGAGCAAAAAGGAACATAACCTCTGATACAATGAATGGAATAAAACCATATCGAGGTCCTAATTGTACGACTTTGGTATGATGTCCTTCCAAAGTGGATTCACCTAGAACATCGCACCACCATACGAACATGGTATATAAGATAAATATGAAGCCCAAAGTGAGAAGTGTTGCACCCCCTTAGAATGAGTGCATGTACATCACACATCCTACAGTGGTGGCCAAAGCTTTGAGTAAACAAACAATAAGAATGCCTCTAATGTTCAATCATTAACCACTTTGTCCCAGTTGGATGTAACCCCCCCCCCCTGCCACCGCCTCGAAAGTGGTAAAGAAGAACTTTTTGGGGTCACTTTTTCTTTCTATCTGATAGGACAAACAAATAGAATGACTCTCTTTATTACATTGAGAATAGAATCATTGGTTTGATCGTCAAACTACGGTGGAAAATGGACCTTCTTTCTTCAGCAAACATTTTTTTAAGTAACAATTCAATTCAGTTCTGTTTCGTAAAACTTGTCGGTCGCGAATTAGTTCATTCTGCGATGCTACGGGCCCAAAATCAATGGCACATATTATCTTTTTGGTTGACACATGGCAAGGGTTTACTTATCGTTTGCCTTGGCTTGGTCTTGCTCCCTTCCTAGACACCTGGATGATTGAACTCAACAATTCCTCTTTTTGGCGACGTTTTAAAACCGTCGCCAAAACTATATTTCCATAGCCAAAAGCAACAACGACAGTAGGAATAACCGTCGCTATACTGTGGCGAATGTTGTGGCTAATATTAAGCGATGACAATTATACGGCTTCTGTTAAAATATTACTAGCGACGGTAAATATATTGTCATTGCCTAAGAAATAACATCGCCAAATATAAGATAGCTACGGGAAATACACCATCTCTAATGTCATGTTATTCATGACGAAAACTTTCTTGCCGTCTCTTAACATTAAGCGACGGTTAAAATACCATCGCAAAAAAGAATTTTGCCTCACCGTCGCATATTATCAGGGATGGTAATAAATACCGTTCGGAAAATTGTACCTGAATATTATTAGCGATGAATATATTTTTCCATCGCCAAAATTATATTTTTATGTTAAAAATTTTAAGAAAATATTTGCCGCACCTCGTAGTATGGCTTAATCTCACTCACCTACTTTTGTTTGCTATAATATCCATAACACCCCCCACTTTTGAAAATAAATATCACTCAAACCCTCTCCTTTAAGTCATGTCCGTTAACGGATGGATTTTTATTTGTTTCTGATCTGTAATTTCTTCTAATAGGTTTCGATTGTTTTTATTTTTTATTTTTCTAATCTTCCTAATTTTCGTGATTTCGTTCATGATTCCTACAACTATTCTACCATTCGTGTATTTCGATTGCCGCCGTCGCTGGAGATTAGAGAAATAAGACGCGATGGGGTTTCCGTCTGTTCATTCGTTCCTATTCTTTCGTTTTGCTCTCTCCTTTCTCTGTTAGATTCAGGCATGATACACTTTTTAGTTATTGGGAGAACCCAAGTACTCACTTTCAGATCCGTGAAATAACTCTCAGAGATCTTTTTCCCTTTTGGAAGATACAGGAGCGAAACAATCAACCTATTGATATTGGAAGACCCAAAAGATTCTTCCAATGTATCATTTCTGAGTCCAATGGAATTCATAGGTATAGGAAGAAGCCCCATCAAATAGAGATTCTTTGCTCCTGATTTCCCTCCTCTTTGAATGAAAATGAAAACCCCTTTTTTCATGTTTGTGTTTCATACATTTTTGGTATCATCATGAGTGTCAGGCGGCGAATGATCTCCTTTGTTTCATCATCTTTGAATATAAGATCCAGAAAGAGGGGAAACTCATTTTAAAAACTAGAAAGGAAATTTTCATTGGAAAAAGGAGGAGATCTGAAATAAAAAAAAAATCTAAAAGAAAAAAGGGTTTAGAACAAAGAGGGTTTGGGAACCAGAGAGGTGTTACAGAGGGAACTAGATCTGTGATATTGTCATTTAGTAATACTTTTACCAGTAGATAATGCCGACCACACAAACGCTTGTCCCTTTCCCCTCCTCTTTTAATAGATGATAGATTGCTTCCTCACTTGGTTGAAGAGCAGCTCAGCTCCTCCTTGTCACTCTTGTTCTACTCTAATGGCACACTCTTTAGCTTTCACTTCTCTTCATTTTCTTCTTCTCTCTTTTAGTCTCACCTTCTTCTTCTTCTTCTTCTTGTTAGGGAAAAACACAAGAGTACTTTTCCCTCTTGTATGCAAACCAATGAAATATGCAATCACAAAAATATAAACAGATATATAGCAGCAAAAATATATAGAGATAATCAAACCACAAGAGAACACACCAATTTTTACGTGGAAAATCCTTCCAAGGTGAAAGGAAAAAAACTACGGGACCTAGTCCAGGTAAATCTCCACTATAATAATAATGGGTACACAATATAATCTTCTCTAGTCACAGCTACAGGTTTCCAATCTCCAAGGGAAATAACTCACTCTTGGGTAATATAATAACTCACCAAAACAATTGGTGGTAACCAAGAATAACAAGAATACTCTCACCTCGATGCCGACGTAACAAATACTAAGAAGAACTGTCACCTTTCTCTCTTCCCTGAACAGGGAGAATGCCGTCACGCTGCACGTACGAAGAATAAGAGTCTTTACTCTCCAATAGAGGAATAAAGAAAAATAACAAATTTTCTTCTACTTGAGAACATCGGATTTTGTCGACTTCAGCTCTCGATTTTTCTCTATGACTCTCTGTAAAAGTCACGGCTCCTTTTTTTCTTCTCTCTGAGTTTTATCTTTTTTTCACTCAGGAACTCACACCCATATATAATATGCCACCGCCACTTTGTTTTCTTTTATATATAAGGAAACATAATATATGAGATAGATATGGGAATGACGATTTCTATAAACTGCCTTTGAGAAAACCTTCCCATGAAGGAAGGTGTGGATCCCTCCACCCATGTGGATGTGAGGAGGAAACCCAACAAATTCCCCCTCCGACTCACGAGCGGAGATCTGCCATACCCAAACCTGCTTTTGAAAAAGTCATGCTTCTCCTTAGGTATTGCTTTTGTCATCATATCTACACCATTCTTGTCAATATGGATCTTCTCAACCTGTAGTTGCTTCTGTTCTAGTATATTCCGAATCCAGTGATACCTCACATCAACATGCTTGGTCTTGTAATGGAAACTAGGATTCCTACTCAAGTGAATGGCACTCTCACTGTAACAATGAACAATATACTTGTCTTGTGTCAGACCCAGTTCTTTAATGAACCTCTTCATCCACAACATCTCCTTGCAAGGTTACACTGCAACAATATACTCAGCTTTTGTTGTTGACAAAGCGACACACTTCTGCAACTTGGATTGCTATGACACTGCTTCCCCTGCAAAAGTAAACAGGTAGCCTGATGTCGATTTCCTTGAATTGAGGTCGCCTGCCATATCTGCATCTGTGTATCCCTGTAACACAGATTTATCAATACCAAAATATAAACATGATTTGGATGTACCTCTGAGATATCTCATAATCCACTTGACTGCTTCCCAATGCTCTTTGCCAGGATTGGCAGGAAATCTACTTACAACTCCAACTGCATATGCAATGTCAGGTTTTGTACACACCATAGCATACATTAAACTTCCTACAGCTGATGCATAGGGAATTTTCTTCATTTCTATTCTTCCTTGCTCAGTTAAAGGGCTCTACTCACTACTCAATCTACAATGACCAGCAAGTGGGGAACTAACTGGCTTTGCTTTTTCCATATTGAACCTTTCAAGTACTTTCTGTATGTACTTTTCTTGTGATAGCTAAATTTTACAAGCTTTTCTATCACGAGAGATCTGCATGCCTAAGATCTACTATGCTGGTCCTAAGTCCTTTCGTAGCTCATTGACACCAAAATTAGTAGAGTGTTTGGTGTGCTCACAGGATTGGCTACGAAAGGAACCAGACCTTAGTAATGAAGAAAATTTGGATGACATGTGTGAGGTGGAAGCAGGTAAAAAGTTCAATGACAACTATTAATAACTACATGCATTATGAAATAGGTTGTCTTTATTGATTTTTTTATTACATTAATTATATTTTCAGATTTTCTTGAGGAGAGTGGAGACAATGATGTTTTAAGTTTGAGTCATTTGACGGTTTGACCTAAAGTTTGGTATTGTATGTTTGGACTTTGGAGAATTGGAGTTGATTTTATTTCTCTTTTACTTTGTGGCATTGATATAATAGGTTTTACTTCTAATGGTTTCTTTTCTTTTCTTTTTTTTTTTGTAGAAAATATGTACTGTGAGTGAGAGGAGGACCAAGGATGGGAGTTGGGAAGGCCAAATTGCAGATCATGAGTTCATGACCATCATTTTTTTTCCCATTTATCAGATCTTTATGTTAAACATTTAAACTTGTTATGATTTGTATTTATTCCTTGTTAAACACTTAAACTAATTTGGCTTGTATTTGTTAGGTTTTTAAAAGAATAGCATAGGTTGCTTGTATTTGTCATATGTTTTAAGTTATAATTGTTATTTGATAATTTGTTGTAAGTTTAGGGTCAATATCAGGGTCAATTTAACCCTGAATCAGGGTTAATCAGGGTTGACCCGGCCCAACCTGGCCCTATCAGGGTCAATTAGGGCAGGTTAGGGTTAGGCCCAACCCTGTCAGGGTCAGGGTTAGGGTTGTACATTTTCTGACCCTAGCAGGGTTGGGCTGGGTTAGAGTTAAGTTTCAATAGTCAGGGTTGTGGTTAGGGTTTTGAAAAACCCGGCCCAACCCGTCCCTATTGCAGCCCTATTCCTTACTGGTGGGTGATTTGGTGGGTGATTTTAATATGTATGTATGATCATGAAAAACGGGTCATGGTCCAGGTTATTTTAATATGGGTTACACGTCAGAGTTTGGAGCGATTATCAATTCTATCCCATTGGCTCCCTTGTCATCTCAGGTCATAGTGTTCTTTTTTTTTTTTAATAATGGCAAAATCTATTCATAAAGAGAATGAGATCCTACCACAGAAACAGAAGATAAATACTCTGAATCCAAGGAGTGAAAATAGATCACGAAACTAATCCCACATCGGAAAGGGCTTTCCTAGAAAAATATGAGCTAAGCCGTTCAAAACCCTTGGAATAAAATAAAAGTAGCAATGTTTAAACATAGCAGAAAGATGAATAATGTCTCCAATGATAGATGGGCTGGAATTATTGTAAGACTTTATCATCTCTACAATGAAGATTAATGCGAAAGATAAATACCTCCAGTGTGACCTGTCCCAGCCATTGTCCGTCCAATCGAGTCCTCTTCTGATACACTCTGATATGCCCTGCTCCACAAACAAAAGAGAAGAGAGAGGGGAAGGATTTCTATGCACTGACTGTATTCCCAGACAGAGAACGTGATGGAGTTCTCAAATTTCTATCAATGTGCACAGGACCCTACCCATTAGTATTTATAGACCAACCATCTCCTTCCATCAAGGATGGACGGTGATCTAGGTGCCACATGTCCTACGATCCTAATGCTAATCATCCAACTTAGGTGGGGCCAGATGGCATGTGGGCCACCCAACTTACATTCTCCCACTTGGCCCATATTGCTACATGGCAAGCCACTTTATGGTTATTAACATGATATATGGTCATACAGTAATTTTTGGATCCTTCTTTATAGACTTGTTCTTTATGTTCACCATAAAACTCCCAACCCATGAATCATGGCGGTGCATGTCCTAGTATTAAAATGCAATGGAAACACTTCTTTCCATGTATTACAATAGATTGTTTATTTTACGATGAACCTCAATTGTGACTATCCTACTTTATATAATCAATTCAATAATTGATTCAAGGGTCAAACTTTATTGCCTAGAAAACTTTATAGGCATATGTCATTCCAAAACTTTATGTATACAACCAAATAAATGACAGGAAAAGAAATAACTTTATTTCGAGTCGTCAAAACTTTATATTGCAATATCATAAATAAAACATTTAAAAAACTTAATGACTTATGATCCACATGAACTACATACACCTTGGGCGGAAGCCCTTTGGTGAAAGGATCAACTATCATATCATCAGTATCATTATGTTCTATTCGAACGCAACGAACTCGAACATTTTCTTTAACAACAAAGTACTTTATCTCAATGTGTTGGCAGCGACTTACTGAGTATGTGTTGTTAAAGAAATGTTCTGTTGTAGTATTGTCACAGTAGATCCTTATAGGTCTTTCAATAGAACTTATGACCTTCAAATCTGTGATAAACTACATCAATCATAATGCCTCAGAAACTGCTTTATAGTACGCTACCACTTCCGCTTTAATAATAGAAGAGGCTGTCTTAGGTTGCTTTACGCTGTGCTAAGACACTAATCCTCTAACTAACAAAAATAAAGCCAAAAGTATACTTCCTTGTATATCCACATTTAGCAAAATCTGAATCTGAGTAACTGATTAGCTCCAAAACATCAACATGTCTATATATAAGCATGTGATCCCTGGTGCCCTGTAGCTACCTTAGTACTTTCTTTGCTACTATCCAATGTGGTAAACTATGATTTTTTTGGAAACCTACCTAATACTCCCATTGAATATGAGATGTCAGGTCTGGTACAGACCTGAACAGACCTGAACATACATCAAATTGCTTACTGCTGATGCATAAGGGATATTTGGCATTGCCTGTTATTTTAGATTGGTCTTCGGACATTGCTCCAGACTAAGTCTGTCGCCTTTAACAAGAGGTGCTACACTTGATGAATATTGCTTCATCTTGAACCGTTCTAAAACTTTGTCAATATAACCCTTTTAGGACAGTCCTAAGGTCTTAAGAGACCTGTCCCTGTGAATCTCTATGCCTAAGACATAGGAGGCTTCATTCATATCATTTATGTCAAAGTTTTGGGTCAAGAATTTTTTTTTTCTTTTTTTTTTAAGTCTTGTATAGCATCCCTAGATCATTGCTAGCTATAAGAATTCCATCCACATATAACACTAGTATGGTGAAACTAGTTTTCTTGATCTTTATGTAAATGCATTGATCAGCTCGATTATCTACAAAATCAGAGGAAGTAATTATGCTATCAAATTTCAAAAACCACTATTGGAAAGCTTGTTTCAATCCATATATGGATCTCTTAAGCTTGCATACTAGATGATTACCTTTATCCGGAGTAAAAACCTTCAAGTTGATCCATGTATACCTCTTCAATCAGATCACCATTCAAAAATACCGTCTTGACATCCATCTGGTGCAGCTTAAGATCATAGTGAGCCACCAGTGCCATAATGATCATCAAAGAATCTTTTCTAGATATGGATGAAAAGGTTTCTTTATAATCAATGCTAGCCTTCTGATTATAACCTTCTGTCACAAGTCGAACCTTGTATCTTTCAATATTGCCATGTGGGTCTCTTTTAGTTTTGAAAGCCCATTTACACCCCACAGTAAAGGTGTCCTTAGGCAATTCTATAAGTTCCCATACTAGATTCTTTGACATAGATTTTATTTCATCCTTCATGGCATCATGCCATAAAATGGTATCTATACAACCCATAGCCTGTGAAAATAATATCTTATCACCATTTATTCCAATATTAGTTTCACAGTTTTGGAGATACACTTCATAATCTGAAGGGATTGTCAATTTTCTCTCTCTTGAGGATCTCCTTAAAACTTATGGCTCAGGATTGGTTTCTTAATTCTGGACCACGGGTTCAAACGACAACTGGTTCCTGATGTGGTAATTCATCATGAACAGGTAGTGTTGTTCATGAACCACAGGTACCACTGGTAAAGGGATAAATCCCTGACCACTAGATGTAAAAGAAGTTATCGATACATCTTGTTCATTGAACTCAATGTTTCGACCATGTATACTCCCACTGTTTTCACCATCCTCTAGAAACTTAACAACTTTAGACTCTACAATGGTAAGACTATATGAGGGACAATAAAATATATAACCCTTTGATCATTCAAAATAGCCAATGAAATATCCACTGACTGTTCTCGGGTCCAACTTCTGAAGATGTGGATTGTAAACTCTTATTTAGGCTTAACAGCCTCATATGCGAGTATGCTTCAAACTATGTTTCCATCCATTCCATAACTGAAAACGAGTTTTAGGAACCGACTTGGATGGTACCCTATTCAAGATATATACCGTGCTTTAAGAGCTTAACTCCAAAATTTTAGAGGTAGATTAGAGTTACTAATCATACTCCTGACTATATCCATAAGTGTATGGTTCCTTCTTTCAGCAACGCCATTTTGATCTGAAGATCCAGGCATGGTATATTGTGGTACAATACCTTGCTCTTAAAGATACCATGCAAATGGGTCAAGTCTTTGATCATATTCTATGATCCTACTGTAATATTCTCCACCTCTATCTGATCTCACGATCTTGATCACTTTTTCAGTATGTTTCTCTACTTCTGTCTTGAAGTTCTTAAATGCTTCTAATGCTTCATCTTTATGAGCTAGAAGATAGAGATACATGAATCTTGAATGGTCATCAATGAATGAGATAAAGTATCTCTGACCATTCAGACAGAGAGTGGAAAATGGTCTAGAGATTATTTGTATGTATGATTTCTAAAAGTTCAATTGACCTTCTGACACCTTTCGTGGTTTTGTTAGTCTGCTTTCCCTTGATGCAGTCCACACATCACCCTAGATCAGTGAAATCAAGAGCTTCAAGGATTCCATCATTCACTAATCTTTTAATTTTGTCACAAGATATGTGATCTAATCTAAGATGCCACAACTGAGAGGATTTCTCATTCACATTCATTCTCTTTATGCCAATATTGTTTACAGAGAGTTAACTAATTTCATATGTTGGATCTAGATTTAAGAAAAATAAACCATCAACCAAAGAACCAGAACCGAAGATTACATCATTTTTTAAATCTTTAATTTTGTACCAAAAAATTAAATACATAACCCAAAGGTGTTAATCTGAAAACAGATATCAGATTCTTGTAAAAGATAGAACATGAACGGTTTCTCTTAAATCTAACACATATCCGGATTGCAATACCAATCTATAGACACCTATAGCTTCCACTTGAAATTTCATCCGATTTCCTAAATGGATGTCTCTCAGTTTCTTTTGGAAGTATTGTCTACAGAAAGCCTTGCATGGTATTGACCACATGGATTGACAATCCAGAATCAATCCATCAGTTATTTGAATGAGAACCTACTAAATTTCATTCATAACAAACTAAAATTCTCTGAGCTGAGATGTCCCTCATGTGCATGATGTGGTTACATACATCATCTTACCATTGTTACTTAATGAGTTTGATTTTTTCATTAAAGTGCTTACTAACATCTTGTTTGAACTCACAAACTAAGCATTAATTGCCTTCATGTAGTCAATGACCTTCTTACATTCAGAAATTGATCCTTTAATGCTCTTGTCGATATTGTTCATGACAAGCATTAGCTCAAGTGGTTAGACTGCTCCCACTTATCAGAATGAGTAATTTGGACTGGCGTACTAGAATCTGTAAGAGCAGTGGGCTCTTCTATACGGAGCACCATATCCAAATCCATGCACTCTAAGGTTAAATAAATCTTTCATTTTCAATCTGAATAATTTTCCCTAGTAAGCATTGGGAGACTAATCTGGTTATAAACTGCAAAACAACAATAATGAAGTTTAGATTTATTGGCATACAACTTTATACTGATATCAACCCACGTTAATAATCAGTCACATACTAAATTTGATTATAATCTACCTGTGGGCTAAACTTATAATCATTTTTAGTATATAAAAATTTTACACTAAGTTGATTGACATCAAACTTAAGTGACAGACTGATGTATCCTACAAAATTACCTGTGGGCTAAGATTATAGTCTACATTTGTCAAAACCTGTATTAATAAGACTAGAATGCTATACTATAATTCAGAAGGTTGTTCCACACCTGTAGGCAGAAGAAGGCTCTCACTGTCTTGCAGTTTCACATCCTATCTTATTCCATCTTCTCACATAAGAAAAGAACATTTCCCTGTGGGGATGATATCCAGTCCCAATGTAAAAGATGCAATTTTCTGATGCCTACCACTAGAAAGGTATTTCAATCTTTTATGACATCCTTAAATAAGCACTTATATGTGTTAAAAGAAAACAAAACTAATTATTTTCTTAATTTTAACACAAAACTATATTATAAGGGCATATTAGTCATCTATGACATCTTGAAAAACACACTTATATGTGTTAAAATAACCTAATGGTTTTCTTGATTTTTAACACAATTTTATTATAAGGGCATTTTAGTCATTTATGAATCATTTAAACAATCATTCATAACTGTTAACATAAGCCTAATAATCTTAAAGAGTTCCTCATGGCTTATTCTGTACTTTATTTAACACTGACTTTTAATGGCGTTTGTTACTGTCACTAAAACAGTGACATAAACAACCTTACTGTATCCATATATTTAGTGGCGTTTCTCTATAATGTCACTAAACAGTGAGATAAATCATTCTGTTATGTACATCTATATACAGTGGCGTACTGTCTGTAAATGTCACTAAAACAGTGCTTAATACATTCTGTTATGTATATAGATACAGTGACGTTTTGTCTGTAAATGTCACTAAAATAAAACTGGACTTTTAGCAACGTTCAGAACATATACTGTCGTAACAATACAGTCACTGTTCTTGATCTTTAGCGACGTTCAGAACGAACTGTCAAAAAAATGCAGTCACTGTTTCAGTGATGTTCGGTTCATAACTAAACGTATGGTGATATGTAATGAAAAGCATTCAAAATTATTAAATGTCACCAAGCATATATAACAAAATCACCCGGTTTAATAGTTCTTGGTCAGGCCAAAACAAAACGAACCTTAACTGTTCGTACCGGCCCAACTATCCCGGGCCACCCAAACGGGTCGATATTAGGGCGTAAAATCAGGTCTTCGGGGTTACCCATACATGTATTCGGTTCGGATCTTGGTTTAACCCATATTGGGATTCGGTTCGGGTCACGGGTTTGGGTTGGTTCGGTTCAACCCGTAACCGGGTTGACTCTATACGGTTCATTTGCTTGAACCGAGTTGAACTGAGACCACTTAAAAACCCTAATTTCTTTTATACTTAGGCAAAGATTCCTTCCAATTTACCAATAATGTCATTGTTATATTTTCTCATCCTTTTCTTTGTTCTCAGATCACCGAACGACTGTGGCGGCACTAAGGGCTATCCAGTATTCCCGAGAAAATTCGCAAAACTTCAGTCACCGCCACAACTACCTGAAACGGCTGGAGAGAAGAAGAGAAAAGGGAAATAAATAAGGAAATCCGACGACAGTCCTCTGCAGTTGGCTTCAGCAGCCTGCTGACTGCGCATGGCCGCGGCTGGCTGGCCCTTGCGGGCTGGCCTGCTGCTCCTAGCGCGGCCAGCAGCATTGCTCCGGATGGCACCTTATGTCTCCATGCTTGCTGCAGGCACTCGGCAGCCCTAGTTGGTTGTCGTATGCTTGTGGTTCCCAACAGATTCATCCAAAACCCAAAGAATAAAAAATAAAATTATTTTATTTTATTCATTAGATCCAATTCTAAATGTATCAAATCGGTGGATGGGTGGCTGAAACCCTGCTCTGATACTATAATGTAAGACTTTATCATCTCTACACTGAAGATTAATGCAGAAGATAAATACCTCCAGTGTGACCTGTCCCAGCCATTGTCCGTTCAATCGAGCTCTCCTCTGATACACTCTGATATGCCCTGCTCCACAAATAAAAGAGAAGAGAGAGAGGAAGGATTTCTATGCACTGACTGTATTCCCAGACAGAGAACGTGATGGAGTTCTCAAATTTCTATCCGTGTGCACAGGACCCTACCCATTAGTATTTATAGACCAACCGTCTCCTTCCATTAAGGATGGACGGTGATCTGGGTGCCACATGTCCTAGGATCCTAATGCTAATCATCCAACTTAGGTGGGGCCAGGTGGCATGTGGGCCACCCAACTTACAATTATATCCTCTGCATCCCTTAGAATTTATAATATCCACCAAATCCTTGTAGTCCGAGACCACCATAACGAATTCCAAACCATCTTGCTGGGCCGTTAAAATAGCTTACCGAATGGCCAACACCTCACCTTCAAAAGCATCATTAAAACTCATGGGAGACGACATGGCTTTTAAAAGCTAGCCATTGCCATCAGTGAATGCAAATCCAAGACCTCCATTAGCTGAATCCAATGGCAAACTCACATCAGTTGAAATGGTAACATAGCCATCCTTCAAGAAATCCATAAAATTATCCAAAGATGATGTTTGAGAAGTACCAACCGAAGAGAGAGAGAGTCAAGACTGTTAAATTCCTCAAATGCGCGCGGCAGAGGCATGCTGGATAACCTGCAAAGGAGACCAAACATTCTTCCTGAAAATGGCATCATTTCTAACACAAGTCACATGGCAAGAGAGATAATGAGGATGTACCACAAGGAAATCAATATATCTCTCCATCAACTTCAAAATATCAATATGAATCCCCGTATTCCGTAAAAAGGCCAAACCGCCTAATAAACCAATGGGATCAATCAAAAAAGAATTTGTCCATTTCATCTTATATGCATAATTTTTTCAGACTTCTCTCTCCTGTTTTTTGTTTCCATCAGAAAAATCACATCAGGTTTATCCTTCCGAAGGAGATTCAGCAAAGCTCGGGCTCCCCAAACCTTGACAATTCCAGCTTCAGATTTTCGTGGCGATCCGTAGGGCTATTTGTCCCCAGCCACTACTGGGCCATGCAATAAAAAATAAACTCATCATCATTTTCAATGTTAGTGGAGGAGGATTTTGGCCTCTTAGCACTCTGGTAAGTAGCAGTGTCAAGATGATCTTGTTGCCTTATGATCTTGTTGCCTTGACCTATTCAATAGGATTGAAGAGGATGAAATATTACCATCGGCACTGGTGTAGCCTATCAAGTTCACCTTCTGGTTAACTCCTTGCTATCCGGTAGATACATGACTGCTCTCAAACTGATTATCATTCAGATCAATTGGAATTTGGCCATTATAACCCATATTAATGGTATCCTACTGGGTCGAGTTATTATCAGCTTGGAAAATAGATACTCCTGATAACCGAGGTATAATATTCAAAATAGCTGAAGCCAGGCTAGGGTTCTTTAGAATAAACTCAGAAATGGTCATTTCTTGTTGGGCAGTTAATGTGTACTCTGATCCATCGAATTGGTTGGAGTAATAGAGGGGAAACACCCATTTTGAGCATTAAGTAACTATGCATGCGTATCTAGAGAGGCCAAAACATCATCACTCCTTCTGTAAGTATCCTCCCTCGTACTACCACTTGGCATTAGACTACTCGGTCTAGCCTGGAGAGTCGAAACGTCTTGCATTCTCTGGTCATTAGAGTTTTGCATCGAAGACTGTTCACCTTCCTTAGGTCTCTGATTCACCCTAATTTGGTTGCCGGCACCGTGGAGGAACTAGCTCCATGATCCTTAGAATATAAAATTCTTGCTCTTTCAATGGCCCTTCCACTTAATGTAGCTCCTTTCATCTCATTACTGTACTTCGGCTTTGGAGCAAGAAAGCATTCCACTCTAGCTGCGCATCCGTGCTCTTTCCAGTGATTTTTACATTCATCAAAATAAGAGATATAGTGGGTAATGTCATGACCTATCAGGCCATAGAAGAAGCAAAACGAAGGCAGTCTCTCATACTTTAAATCAACCTTCTTGTCGGCATGCATTCTTCTTTTGACAAAAATGAAATTCATGAAGGGCTGATTTGTGGCCATTGAAACCTTCGCTCTCAGAACGGAAACTGGTTTCCTGTTGGAAAAAAAGTCAACCACCATGATAGTTGATGGATTACCCCCCTTAAAGGCTGATCTAGTAGCCATCAGCTCCGACAGAAGTTCCACAGAAACTCCATACAATTGAACCCATATATCAAACTTGTCCAAAGGTCCAAAGACCACTGATGATGGTCCTTCCATCTATCCAGCACTATAAGGTTTCCATTAACAAGCCATGGAGACTCTTGCATCACATTTAGTAAATCTACTTCATGATGAAACTTGAAGACGAAAATATTAGTATCAAAGAAAGTGACATTAACTCCATACCGGGTATTCCATGCTGCTGGAAGTCCTTCTGTAACTGTGTCAAACATGAACCAAGATGAAAAGAAGATTCAAGAGATTTCAACTGTATTTCTATATTTCAGAGGTACGGAACTTATATAGAAAATTAAATAAACCTATTTGCTACTGTACAACAGATCCTATACTAACATGTGTACATCTCTTTTATTGCATTTGAACACGTGTACACGTTGCTAAGATACCCCCCTCAAGCGGGTAGAGTTAGTTGACGAAGACCCAGCTTGCCGATTAGAAATGATAACGGACCAGTACCAAGGGCTTTAGTAAATACATCCGCTCGTTGGAGAGTAGTACTAATATGTTGAGGTTGGATAAGCCCACGTTGGATTTTTTTTCCTGATGAAATGACAATCCACTTCTATATGTTTGGTTCGTTCATGAAATACTGGGTTAGCAGAAATGTGTAATGCTGCTTGGTTATCCCAATAAATAGATATTGAAAATGGGTGTGAAAGGCCCAAATCAGAAAATAACATCTTTAACCAAGTTAGTTCACATGTAAGAACAGCAAGTGAACGATATTCAACCTCAGGTGAAGATCGGAAAACCGTATGCTATTTCTTTGTTTTCCAAGATATAGAACATGAACCAAAAAAACATATGTATCCCGTCGTCGACCGCCTAGTAAAGGGGCAACTAGCCCAATCAGAGTCACAATAACCAGATAATACTGGTTTGGTAGAATAGGTCATATGAACACCAAGTGAAATAGAGCCCTTCAAATATCTAACAACTCGAGTTGTTGAAGCTATGTGAGGTTCACGTGGTGCATTTATAAACTGACTTAGGATGTGAACCGAAAAACACAAATCCGGTCTAGTAACGGTTAGATAAATGACACGTTCTATTAGCCAATGATAAATAGTAGGATCTTGAAGTAATGGACCTGTTTCAATATCCAACTTTAAATTCTACTCCATTGGAAAAGAACTTGGTTTGGCTCCAAGTAACCCAGAATCTTTGATGATATCAAGTGCATATTTTTGCTGGTGTAGAAATCCTCTCCAGTCGACCTGCCGCCTACCAAGGGCGGGATTTCAGCCGGCCCACCCCCCCATGTATTGGTAGACGGGCCGACTGATCCTCAGCCCTTGGATCAGCGGCAGGAACCTCCTGCCGCGGGAGAGGATTTTTATCCTTTTTGCTGAGTTAAGAGAAGCCCATCCAATTGGTAAACCACCTCAATACTCAGGAAAAATGTAAGAAGGCCTAGATCTTTAATTCTAAAATGATTTTGCAATGGGGCTTTAGTAGAACTGATATGGGCTTCAGAGGATCCGATGATGATTATATCATCAACATTCACCAGAATAATGGTTTGCACAGGCCCATTTGTATAGGTAAACAAAGATGTATCCGCCAAAGACTGTAGAAATCCTAGTTGGATCAAAACCTCAACAAATTTTAAATTCTATTGTCTTGGGGCCTGTTTGAGCCCATATAATGATTTTCGCATATGACAAACTGTATTTGATGGTATATTTGATCCTCTATGCTTATAACCAGGAGGTGGTGTCATGTATATTTCTTCATTCAGATCTCCATGAAGAAACGCGTTCTTTACATCTAATTGATAGAGAGTCCACTTATGATATGTTGCCAAAGCAATTAAATACCGAATGGTAACTAGCTTTGCAACTGGTGCAAAGGTATCATGAAAATCCAAACCTTCCATTTGATTGTAGCCCTTGGCTATGAGCCGGGCTTTATACCTTTCAATGGATCCATCAGTCCGTCTTTTTATTTTGAATACCCACTTGCAGCCAATGGGTTTATTTCCAACAGGTAAGGATTCTATAGACCAAGTATTATTTTCCTCAAGGGCAGACATCTCCTCATTCATAACTTTTTGCCACAGGGGATTTTTAGATGCTTGAGTATAAGAAGTTGGTTCATCATCACTACATAAACTGGTTAGAAATGATTTATAGGCACTGTTAGAGAAAAAACTGACATGAGATTGAATAGGATACTGATTACCTATAGCAAGAGATGGGATTGAACTAGAGGTGGTGATGGAACTGCATACAAAATCCTTTAATTTGATGGGGGGGGGGGGGGGATTATGAATTCTTGTTGAGTGTCTAGTGACAGGTGCAATAGATGATTGAGGTTCAGATATAGATGGGAAAGAAGACATCTTAATGGATGATGGAACAGACTCATTGTAATCAGAAGGTGGAAGTTGAGAACGGGATGATATTGTGGAAGTTTGTGAAGGTGTAGTAGTAAGAAAACTGTCATTACCAATAGTAATTGGAAGAGGAAGCACCGAAAACAAAACCTGGAACGTCAGAATATAATGTGGAATTGTTAAAAGAAAAAATTGCATCATGAAACACAATATCCCGACTGACAAATATTTTCCCTATAGAAAGATTATACACTCTATACACATGATGACTTGTAGAATGCCCAACAAATATACAATGACAGGATCTAGAAGCAAATTTATGTTTATGAGGAGTTGGGTCTTTTGCAAAACAGAGAGAGCCAAAGACTCGAAGATGATCATAAGAAAGAGGTTTGAGAAATAGGAGTTCATATAGTGACTTACCAGAAAGTAATCGAGTGGGAAGTCGATTGATAAGATAACAGACTGTTAAAATGCACTCACCCCAGAATTTTATAGGGAGGTGAGCTTGAAACCAAAGTGCTCTAGCAACTTCTAATAGATGTTTGTGTTTCCTCTCAACCACTCCATTTTGCTGTGAAGTATAGGGACATGTCAATTGATGAATAACACCCATGGAGGAAAAAAATGACTGAATTGTGGAAGATAAAAATTATGTACCATTGTCAGTGCGTACAAATTTAATGGTTGCTGAAAATTGAGTGCTGACCATTTGAAAAAAAATAGGAAGAACAAAACTAACATCAGATTTATTTTTCAGGAGATACACCCATGTTGTTCTAGTATTATCATCGACCAAAGTTAAAAAATACTGGTAGCCAGAATGGGAGGCCACTAAATAAGGGCCCCAGACATCACTGTTTATTAGTTCAAATGGAAGAGATGACCAAGAATTTTTCTCAGGAAATGGGATTCGGTACTGCTTGGCTAATGGACAGATAGTACAAGTATCAGTATAGGAGTGTATATGTGGTAGAACAAATGACTGAGAAGATGGATGTCCTAATCTACAGTGCCAAGTATGGATAGAAATAGATGATGAAGCTAACACTACCGGTTTTGATGAAGCTTCAAAGTAATACAATCCATCACACATTTGCCCCGTTCCAACCACCATCCTTGTCGACAAGTCCTGAAAAATACAAATGAAGGAAAGAAAGTTACTGAGCATTGCAATGCAGTGGTAATTTGACTAACTGATATCAGATTAAATGAAAATGTTGGCTCATGAAAGACGTCCTGAAGATGCACCCGAGAAGAGAGTTTATGACTGCTAATATGAGTAATAGGATATGTAAACCCATTTGGGAGAGTAACAGGAGGATATTTAAGAGAGGAAACAGGTGTTTGAGACGGACTAGGATATGGTGAAAAATGATGAGAGGCACCAGAGTCTATTACCCAGCTATTGGCAAAAAGAAAAGCAGCAGAGAAGCAGTGATTCATACCTGCAAAGTTAGTAGAGGGTGTACCATTTAAGAAATTCATGAGCTGTTAATATTGGAGAGATGTAAGAGGAGGAAGAGGGGAACCATTCAAGTCTGTATCAGACGAACCACGAGTGATTTTATCAAATATCGTGACAGTATCTATTGACAATGGATTAGAACTCCCTTGAAATGCCATGTGAATCTGAGGATTGGACCGATTATATCGTGGTTGCCGACGAGCAGAAACTAGTGGAAAGCCATGTATTTCGTAGCATGTGTCCTTGGTGTGACCGTATTTGTTGCAATAAGAACACAGAGGACGACAATTACCACCATTTCTTGAATCGGCGGACTGAAGATTACCACCACTATAACGCTTGGCAAACTATCCACGACTTCGTGGATACCCTGGATTGCCTCTATTTACAGCACATGCAATATTCTCAGGGCTAATTTGAGAGAGATAAAGACCCCGTTGGCTTTCTTCTTGAAGCACCAGTGAGTATGATTTCGCCGTAGATGGTAATGGTGACATAGTCAACATGTGGGTACGAACATTACTCAAGGTATCATTCAATTCCAGTAAGAATTGATATACCTGTTCAGTTTGACCTTGCTCTAGAAGTGTCTTCATAATGTCATAGGTACGCTTAGCAAGGTTACCACAGGAACACTCTGGTATAGGGATATAAGACCCTAACTCATCCTAGAAATTTTTCTAAGAGAAATACTTAGATACTGTCATAGAATCTTGACAAAGCAGCCAAATCTGCCTCTTTAATTCATTATCCTTGGGCCATCCCCTTGAGAAAATCGATTTTCAATTTCCAGCCAGAGTTCACGAGAGTTCTTAGCATAAAGAACCGCACCTTGAATATTCTTGACTAAGGGATTACATATCCAAGACATCACCATTCTGTCACTCTGATCCCAAGCAGTGGTAGAAGTCGGATCAACTATTGACGCAGGCCGATCTATAGTTCCATCGATGAAGTAGCACTTATTCTTTGCTCCTAATGCAAATCTCATGGCACGTTTCCAGGAAAGGTAATTAGTGTCATCCAGAGGTTGAGTGACTAAAATCTGACCAAGATTATCTGATGCATACAGGAGCAATGGAGATGGAAAAGCAAAACCAGATGTTGTTGAAGCAGTAGGCATCAACATCTTGTAATCCAGACACGAACACAAGACAGGAACAAGAAATTTCAAGAACACCGGACTGAACAGTTGAAACAAATTTCAAGAAACAAAGCAAAAATAGAGAATAAATCTGAAAATCAAATATGAAATTTCAGAGCAAAACTCAAGACAGATCTAACACAAGAAACAAAGGATAGATCTATCAGACCAAACTCAAGAACTCACACTAGACTTCAGAAATTTCAGAGGGATTTTAGCTTTCTTCAAGACTTACCTCGAACAATCAAGACTTAACAAGAACAGATTGATACCAATATTCGAAAACCAAATAGCATAAGAACACAGATCTGGAAAAGAAAAAACTCACGAATCACAGATCTAACACTAGATCTGAGAAGAACTTTGCACAGAAACAGACCGAGAAATCAGAGTGATGGTAGAGGTGTAGCTTTGATAGCATGTCAAACATAAACCAAGAGGAAAAGAAGATTCGAGAGATTTCAACTGTATTTCTATATTTCATATCTGATCAGAGATCAGAGGTACAAAACTTATATAGAAAATTAAATAAACCTATTTGCCACTGTACAACAGATCCTATACTAACATGTGTACACCTCTTTTATTGCATTCGAACAAGTGTACACATTGTTAACAAACTGCCTATCTCCAGTAAGGTTTGCAAGCATATATTTTGCCAACAAGAGTAAGCTTAGAGTGAAACTGAGTATACTCCTAAACACCATCCTCTAAAAAAATGGAGTTCTCCTCTTCAGCTTTAGACAAATCATTGCCTTGGCTATGGTCTTCTAGGGGAGGTATATGAGAAACTTCATTTGTTTCATTATTCCTGCTCATAGTCTTTTGTCTGAGAGGAACAATATTTCTCTATGTGAAAGGAGAAATACAGAAGAAGAGAATGACAGAACACAGAATCAGAGCTCAACAATCAACATGCCAGGAGCGGAAATGAACACGCATCACAACGGAAACGATTACTTCAAAAGGTTGTTCAGTTTTGAAGTAGGCATCCCTGTTACTGTAGTGGTAGTATTATGGAAGAAGATCTTGTCTTGTTGTCTAATCTATCAGTTGTCCTAGGATAAGTTAGCATATGTACTGAGAGTATCCAAGCCCGGTAAACTATGCAATGAGGAATGGCTGCAGAGACATGATTTGACCAGCATGATTTACCTAGATTTTGTTTGGATCATAGCCCTCTCTTATTATCGGATCCGAGGGAATTCCTCTCCCAATAAACATCCCATTCTGAATGCATCAGTTTTGGATAGAACATGTGGATTTTCTAGCTGCAGTCAAGGATTCTTGGGAAGGTAATGTTACATATATTATATTAATGTATTCTTTCATTAGTGCTATTACATTTTTACCCTTGTAGATATTCTAAGTATAAATACTTATGTACTTTCACTTTACTCTAATAAGAAACAGATTCTCAAATTTCCAAACTCTATTCTATACCATTTGACATGGTATCAGAGCCTTTTCTGAAATTTTTTTGTTCTTGCGTTTTTCTTGTTTCTTTCTACTGCAAATTTCTTCAATTTTTAGTTCCATTGTCAGAAAGTTCCATGGTCAGTTCTTCTTGTAGTGTCGTCAAGAGTTTGAAGTTCTGCGGTTTCAGGCATCGTCTTTGTACAGAGGCTCTCTATGATTGCTCTGTTCTTGGTCTTTTTGCAGATCTTAGGGTTTCTGCAACTTTGGTCTTTGTTCTTGTTATTTGTCTTCAAATTTCTGTCAAGGAATGGCTTCATCGCCTTCAAATGGTATGAATCCAAACCCCCAACTCCAAATCTGAGTCAGTTTCCTGCTCTAACCATAAATCCGACCTCGATTGGTTCTTCTTCATTATCTCTGTATCCATCTGATAATCCTAGAAATATTTTGGTAACTCAATTACTAAATAGAAACAATTATTCTACATGGAAGAGAGCTATAAAAGAAGCATTGGGGGCCAAAAATAAGTTTTCATTTATTAATGGAACTTACCCTTGACCAAATCTGGTTGCAGACTCGTTTAGTGCATCAGCCTCGGACCACTATAACCTCATGGTTATGGCGTAGATTTACAATAGTTTGGCAAAAGAACTTCATGAGAGTGTTGTATATGCAGAGACAGCCCGTGAACTCTGGCATGATCTTGAAAATCGATTCACTCATGGTAATGGTCCAAGAATGTTTGAACTAAAGAGAAAGATTTCTCTTCTTTGTCAAGACTCAATGTTTGTTTCAACTTATTTCTCTGCTTTAAAAGTCCTCTGGGATGAGTTAGGGTCTCATCTGCAGTTACCTAACTGTCCATGTGGTTGTCTACCAAAGTATTTGGAACAAGATCAAACTGAAAAAGTGTTCCAATTTTTTATGGGATTAAACGATGTCTTCAACATGGTTCGCACATAAATCCTTACTATGGAGCCGCTACCTTCCACAACAAAGGCATATTCATTGGTTCTTTAGGAGGAACGTCATCATGGTCTATGTTTCCAACAACAGCAACAGCTCCCCTCTAAGAATATGGCATGTACAGTCAATCGGGGTACCAAGGCTGGTAATAGTTCTAATTTTTCAAGAAACTCAAGTGATTCGAGAGTCTCTGGGCGTCGTCCCCTCTGTTCTGTTTGGGCATACCAAAGAGGTGTGTTATGAACTTCATGGGTTCCCACCTGGATTTGTTCATCATCCTCCCAAATACAGTCATTCTACACCACCAAAGTCACATATGGCTTCTGAAATGCAAACTAAATCACAGCTTCGACAATTAAAAATGTTACACAATGCTAATGATACTACAGATTCATCTCCCAGCTTAGTTTCATCTGCAACACCACTCATTGCTTTGTCAGCATCACCACTCAATGCTTCACCATTGCCCTAATGATACTACAGATTCATCTCCCAGCTTAGTTTCATCTGCAACACCACTCATTGCTTCGTCAGCATCACCACTCAATGCTTCACCATTGCCTCCACTAACATCCACACAGTATCAATAGCTTCTGGCATTTCTAAAAATTATACTCCCTCTGTAAACTTTGCAAGTATGTATCAGTGTCTACATACTAATGTTTCATCTTCTACGTCCTGGGTCATTGACTCAAGAGCTTCACATCATTTTTACCCTATGGCTACTTTATTATCCCATTCGGTTTCATCAGTTACACACCTTCCAGTTCTTCTTCCTGATGGTAGTAAGTATCACATTACTAGTGTTAGTGATTAGCAAATATCACCTCATATTCACTTGCAAGATGTGTTTCATGTCCCGAAATTTGCTTTCAACCTACTTTCAGTAAGTCAAATTACTAAAGCTTTACATTGCTCAGTGACACTTTTTCCTACGTTCTGTTTATTTCAAGACTTGCACACGAAGATGGTAACTGGAGTGGAGCTACTGCGTGATGGATTGTATTACTTTGAACCCTCTAGAGTCTCCCCGACAGCTGTAGCATTGTCTGTCTCACCCAAAGTTTGGCACTACAGGTTGGGCCATCCTTCTCCTCACACAGTTCACATCCCCGCTTGTCCTTTTACTGATTTTTGTGATGTATGTCCATTAGCCAAACATACTAGATCATCCTTTCCTTCTAGTACTTCTCAAACTACTATCTCTTTTGAGCTTTTACATTGTCATATTTGGGGTCCCTATTTGACCCCATCTCATACTGGTTGTCATTACTTTTGAGCATTGTGGATGATTACAAAAGAACTATTTGAGTTTTTCTCATGCATAACAAATCTAAAACTATGCATATCTTTTCTCAAATTTTCAAACTCATATCTACTCAGTTTTCAGCTTTTGTAAAAATAATTAGAACTGATAATGGGTCTGAATCCTTAGCTTTGTTTATCCAAAAATTATTTCATTCCCTGCGTATTATTCAGTAGTTAACATGTGTTTATACTCCCCAACAAAATGGGGTTGTAGAGCGTAAACATATGCACCTTCTTCAAGTAGCAAGGTCATCACTGTTTCAAGCTCATCTCCCTTTAAGTTTTTGGGGTGAATGTATTCTTACCGCATGTTATATCATAACCCGTCTTCCTACTCCTTTATTGTCTGGCAAGTCACCCTATGAAATGCTTTTTCATAAATCTCCATCTTATGAGCATTTTTCGTACATTTGATTCTCTATTTTATGCTAGAACCCACTCTCCCCATAGACATAAATTCTCACCTCGTTCCACACCTTGTATTTTTGCAGGATATTCGAGTAATCAAAAAGGATGTCGGGTTTATGATTTGTCCAGTCATGTTATTTTTACAAGTAGAGATGTTTGTTTTGTTGAACATATTTTTCCATTGAGTTCTTCCACATCTATTTTGGTACCTTCCTCGGATTCAGTCCCTATACCCACTGTTATTCCTCATCTTATTTCATCTAACCTTGCTCCTATTAATACAATCAATGCTGAACTAGTTCCTGGTCATGAAACCGAACTCGCTGATACTATAGTACATGACTCTAATACTGTCCCCATTGATAGGTCATTTAATACTAGTGATATTAATGACTCTGTATTACCTACTGTGGTACCTACTATGGCTGATTCCCCTGTACACAACACTGCTACTAAATCTACACTTATTGTTACTCATCGGTCAGCTCTCTCATAGGCCCAACATTCGGTTAAGGGACTTTGTATGTGGTTCAGTCACTCAACAGCCTACTTTAGCAATGTCTTCTACAACTTCAGGTACTTTATATCCTATTGCCAATCATGTTTCTTTTTTTTCAAATCCCTCCTATACATCTTTGTTATCCAATCTATGTGCTGAAACTGAACCACATACTTACTCCCAAGCCTGCAAATACTCTCAATGGCAAAATGCCATGGCTGAGGAAACGAATGCCTTAATTGACAATAAAACATGGGTTGTTGTGCCATTACCACTCGGTAAACGGGCTATTGGATGCAAATGGATTTTCAAAATTAAGAGGCATGCAAATGGTCAAATTAAGTGATATAAAGCCCGTCTAGTGGCTAAAGGTTTCACCCAATTAGAGGGGTTAGATTTTAATGAAACCGCTTTGCTTCTATGGCTAAATTAGTAACTGTGCGATGCCTAATTGCTCTTGCCTCATATGACCATTGGCCTTTGTATCAACTTGATGTGAAAAATGTCCTTTTACATGGCGATCTCGATGAAAAGGTATATATGAGGGCACCACTTGTCTATACCATTAAGGGCCGACCTTTGGCCTCAGATTTGGTATGTAGACTTCGAAAATCATTATATGGCCTTAAACAAGCACATTGGCAATGGAACAAGAAATTTGTAAATGCCTTATTACAATTAGGATTTTCTCAATCCCTATCGGATGCTTCTCTCTTCACATTCCATAATTGGCCTATTACTACTGTAGTATTAGTCTATGTGGACGATATAATTATCACAGAATCAGATGAAGCCCACATTGTCACGACCAAAGGCCATCTAGAGTTATGCTTTCATACTAAAGATTTAGACAATCTTACTTATTTCTTGGGGATTGAAGTTGTTACTACACCTAATGGGTTCCTTCTCACACAACAGAAATATGCCCTTGACATTTTATAAGATTCTGGGCTCTTTGCTAGTAAGCCCATCACATTTCCAATGGATCAAAATCTTCGGTTGGATAATGAGATTGGATCTTTAATATTAGATCCAACACTATATCGGCGTCTAGTGGGTCCCTTGATATATCTTACTACCACAACATTGGATCTTTGTTTTTCAGTTCACATCTTAAGCCAATTCATGCATGAGCCTCGTGAGCCCCATCTTCAAGCTACAAATTGAGTCTTAAGGTATCTTAAAGGCACATTATCACTTGGGATTCCTATGCCTCGTCATAATTCTTTAGTAATTACCAGATATTGTGACTCTGACTAGGCCAGTTGCCCATTTACTAGAAGATCCACAACGGAATATATTGTTTTCTTTGAGTCCACTCTTATATCTTGAAAGACCAAGAAACAACAAACAATCATCAGCTGAGGCTAAGTTTAGATCTCTTGCTACACTAACATCTGAGTTTACATGGTTAAAGGCTTTGTTCAAAGATTTGGGTTTTACTCAATCTTTTCCTATATTAGTTTTTTGTGATAATCAGTCTTCCATTAATCTTTCAGCCAACCTGGTGTTTCACAAACGCACCAAACACATCCACACAATGGGACCTACTCACAGCCCTCATCGTGTGGGATTCTTTGACCTACACAATTGATGTAGGACTCTTTGATTACAGCTGTTGAATTGGAATAAGACTCTATAGTCCTATTTTATTTACAGTTCTATAAAGTCATATTGTAATTAGATCTCCTATTAGTATGTGGACTCCCAATTAGTTTATTAGTTTTCTTTATTAGTTTCCTTTACCAATTAGGCTTGTTAGTTTCCTTTTCTTATTTGGAGTTTACTTTGTATTTAGTTTGAAACTAGGACTTTGACTTGTAGATTCCTAGATCCTATCTAATAGTTGCTTTCTATTTTTTTATAAATATAAGCTACAAGGAGAGGAGCATAGACATACTCTCTCCTCCTGTCTTCTCTTATTTTTTTTCTATTTTGTTATGCTAAGAATGGAAGAAATCATAATTTAAGGAATCTGAATCCATTTACAATTGTACCCTTGCTGGCTTCTGCAGTATGGTAATTTAAGGAACCTGAACCAACTTGCAAAGGGAGGTTTTTTTTTCCCCCAATACCTACTGATGTAGGACAGCCTAGAATCTAAGTTTACCTATAATGACATCAATGCTAACCATAATGGTTTACTAGAGGTTGTCTAGCTAGGACTGAATGAGACTGGCAGCTCATACATGTCTTGCAATTAGAGGGTTAGAGCTGAATTTTATTAATCAATGAGCAATACATACCTAACAATAGTTTACCAACTTTACAATGCTCAACTAGAGTGAAATAGAATTTCAGTAAACAAAATACAGCATTTGACAAGTGGTATTATGTAGGAAAATTTCAGTATTCCTAAAATACTAGAGCTAAACCTGAGTACAGAAATACACCAACTTTCATAAAGAATCTGATACAATTCAATGCAAGGACAAAAACAAAGAAGTAAAATAACACTAACCAGTGCTGCTGTAACAGAAATGACCCGACCAGATATCTGTCCGACAAGTTTACTGTCAGTAGAAAACCGGAAAAATAACAAGGACTAGGAATGGGTAGCTTCGTAATTTTACTGCCCAACAAGGTTAGTTATCAAGAACAGAATATATAAAGGAACAGAATTCATTCTACCTAACAGTAACAGGAACTAATAAACAGAAAAAATGAAACGGATTATTACTATTAACCAGTAACAGAAAATTAAGGACAAAAATATAAAAACAGAATTTTGTTGGGGGGACTTACAGGGGGGGTAACAAGACATATATATATATATATATATATATATATATATATATATATATATATATATATATATATATATAGAGAGAGAGAGAGAGAGAGAGAGAGAGAGAGAGAGAGAGAGAGAGGTTCCATTTCCATTTCATCATTCATTCATTGCATAATCGTTTTCAGAAAAAAAAAAGAAAAAAAGTGGCCTTAGAGGCCTAGTGGCCTACACAGTGAAACCATGGGGGTGGGGAAGTTGTTGGAACTGCCTTTCGGTGGTTACAACTCTTGTAACTACAGGAAAAACAGAAAATAACAGTAGTAGGGGTACAGCAAACATGTGAAAGGGGGGGGGGGGGGGGGGGTTGGGTTAACTTGCTGTAAAAAAAGAAGAAGAAAAAAAATAACATAATTCAAATTACAAAAGACAAAAACGTCATTTTGTAAGGAAAAAGATTCAAAAGAATTTGATCAAGCCTTTCCATATTCAGTCCAAATATCAGTAGGCCGATCTTTTGACAAAGGCGTTGGGCCATGGTCCTCTTTCATTTCTGATAGACAAGCTTGGACTTCAACATGCATCTACATCAGCTTGAGGGAGCAGGTTACATATATTATATTAATGTATTCTTTGGTTAGTGCTATTACGTTTTTACCCTTGTAGATATTCTGAGTATAAATACTTCTGTACTTTCACTTTACTCTAATAATTCCCAAACTCTGTTCTCTACCATTTGATAGGTAATATAAATGGGTCTCCAATATATCTGGTATGCCAGAAATTGAAATGCCTCAAGGGTCATCTGTGGCCTTGGGCTAAGGCGGCTTTTCCCAAAATTGATAAAGAAGCCATGCATAAGGGAATTTTACTGCAAGATATTAATGAAACTATTGAGTTGATTCGATCAAATGAAACCATTTTGAAAGACGAATGTGATGCTTAAAGCAGCCCATCAACGAGCGTTGTTGCTTCAGGAGAAGCTTTGGGCTGAGAAGTCAAGGGTGAAATGGCTTCAAGCAGGCGATTTTAGTACACAAAGTTTTTTCATTCTTATGCTAAAGGGAGGCAAGTTGGAGGTCTAGTCCGTGAACAGGTCTGATCCGTGAACTACAAACAAAAGATGGGACGATAATTGATAATCAAACATAGATGACTTCCTATGTAGCTTTTTATTTTATTTTATATTTTTTTTTTTTTAGATTTTCACAGAGGTGAGGGGTCCTTGATTCACGCTGATATGCTTGAGACAATTCCACCCCTAATTTTTTGCTATAGATAAGGTGGCCTTGGGTTCTTCCCCGTCGGCGGATGAGATTAAACAAGCTTTTTTTTTTTTTTTTAATTTATTTTTTTTATATCTTAACAGGGATGCTGCTCCCAGTCTAAATGGATTTCCAGGTAAATTTTAGAGTGTATTGGATTATCATCGCATGTGATGTTTGTAAGGTTATTTATAATTTTTTTTTTCAACATGGGATCATTACAAATGGAACAAACAATATTCAAACTTATTTGTGTAGGAATCTTCCTAACCAAATTCATTTTAAAAATATTGGCGCCAATTCTATGACGGGTGCTGGGGAAGGTGATTACTGAAGAGCAATGGGTATTCCTGGAGAGATCAAAGTCATTTGACTCCGGTGTCCCTGGAAGAATTTTTTTTTTTTAAACTCTCCCTATGAGATTAAAAAAAATAATAAATAAATAAGGAAAATAAATAAATAAAAACCTGATTTCACTCCTTTTACTTCTTTCCCTATGAGATATTGTTAATTTGGGTAAATTTCATGCATTCATTTTCTACTTTGTTTTTAAATCATTCAACTTCTAACTTCACCATTAATATCACGTATCCCTTCATTTTTAAATATGTCTCACACAAACCTGTTAATCCATTAAATGATGATGTAGAATCATTTATAATTTCTGATATATGCCATAACTATCCTTGGGGGATGTGTTGGACCTTCTAACAACACTCTTTTCCGGCGTCTCTCTTTCCCTGACGGAAACGCCGACGAAGACTCCAAAATGGACGTTAATGTCAAGGCGAAGATTCCACTTGAAGGAGACTGAAAGTGGCTCCAACTCATGTCGTTTCTTTTTTCTTCTCCTGCAACCTGCAAGACTGCAATCTCTGCCGAAAGCATCGTCGGTCTAAACTTTTGAGGATTTGAAGCGTCTAAAATAGGTCAGCATATTGCGTGGGTTAGAGTCAGTAATGAGGCCAAAAGCAGTGGGCCTCCAGAGACTACGGGTAATGAAGGAAGCAGTGGAGAAAAGGAGACCAAGAGGGAGAAGCAAAACACTTTACTACTGCTCCTTGCAGGAGAGCTAGGAGACTTGGTCAACCATTAGACGAGCTACGAGACTTGAGGACTTGGTCACCAGAGAAGTACTGGTCTCTCATCCATGAAACCTTTCGCCTCTCCTCTTCTTGCATTATATCGAGTTGCCATCTGTAAAGAAATAGCAAATTCAATCAATTAAAGCAGTTGTCAGACAAAAAACATCTTGCAGAATCCACTCGCTTCCTTCTTATACATTATCCATTCCACCATCACCATCTCCTGAATGGGCTTCTCTATGCTTATTTGAAATCTGAGTTCTGTCTTAATTTATCACGATCCTGATTTTTTTTTTCTCGGTTGATTTTGAGTGCTAATTCCAACTCCATGGATGATTTCTCCCGCCGTTCCGTGCGCTTGAGTGGCACAAACGGAGATGAGGAAATGGATGATGGTTAGATGGGGCTTACGGATGATGGTTAGATGGGGCTTCGAGAGAAAACAGATGTTGTAGATGAGTTGAAACACATTATTATGTTGTAGATGGGTTGAATTGTTGAAACACGTATTTGCTAGCTGGTTTGGACAGGTTGGGATCCACATTCTCTCTTCCAAGAGAATCTATTGGAGCGGTGGCGCCCCCAGGTGGATGGTCGACATCCGGGGCTTGGGTGAATCCAAGCCTTCCGTCCGAACCGACACCCCTCTGTTTGCTCAGTTTGTCGGTTTGGTATCGACTAGGATGGAGGGTTTGGATAATCCAAACCTCAGGTGTTGCCCATCCAATAGGGGCGCCTGTTAGATTCTTGTTGTGTGGGCTTGATCAATTACCTAACCAGTTGTTAAGTGGGAGTTCAATTACTGGTTTGACCGGTTCAGGTCTGGTTGGTCACTGGTTAGAGACTATTAACCCGGTCCACTGTGGGAATGGTTCTGGGTTAGGGATTGTATTATAAATACAATGGTTAGGGTCCCCGCAGCCATTGGTTTTTATCTCTCTGTTGCTCCCATACGCACAAAGGCAAAAGGGATCCCAACGAGGTTGTGGAAGACTCTAATCGAAGCATTCAAGCTACAAGAAACGGTCGAAAATCAATCTACAGCAAATGGTATGTGTTCTATCATCTCTTTTATTGCCCATTGTATTTTAGTTATCTGTGTGGTGGATTCGTTAGGGTTCATGGGAAATCCCATGGGAAAACCCTAACTTGCATCAAAAACTCTAACAATTGGTATCAAAGCCACTCACACAGAGCTAGGATCGTAGGTAAGGAATGGTAGGAGTGATTGAATTGAAAAAAGGGAGAGATTTTTCTCCATAATTTTTCCGACGAAACTGTCAAAGTTTAAAATCTTTCAAAAAAATTTCGGACCGGTGAAATTTAAAATAAATTATACCAAATTGTAGAACTCGGAAAAACGAGTCGACCGGCACTAAGTTGGTCGCCGGCGGTGGCCGGACGCGCCCTCACGCGCCGCCTGAAAAGGCGCATGAGATCCATGCACCGACGGTTGGAAAGTAAAAAAAAAATATAGATATATATATATATATATATATATATATATATATATATATATATATATATATATATATATATATATATATATATATATATATATATATAAATATATATATATATTCCGACGGTGCCGAGTCATCGCCGGGTCGACTCGATCGGCGCCGAATCATAAACCCCGACGGTTTCTTGGGTTGACTCGGGCCGAGTCTACCCGGCCCGTCCCCCCAGCCCAGGGCCCGGATCAGGCGAGAACCAGCCCAGGCCAAAGCCAGCCCGGCCAGTCAGACCCAGCCCAGGGCTGGCCCAGCCCAGGCCCAGAACCAGCCCAGGCCAAGCTAGCCCGGTCAGTCAGACCCAGCCCAGGGCTGGCCTGAAAACCCGAACCGGAAACCCAGAAATTTAACCCATTGACCCGATTGAGTGAACCGGTTTCAGTATGGTTTATCCAAACCGGTTTTGGTTTTGGTTCAGACCACGGTTCATCCCCGGTCCAGATTCTAAGGCCTGTTTGGCTTGTAGTTTTTTGACTGCGTTTACAATCCGACTTTAAACTGGATTTGTGGGAGCTAGGAAGGTCGGATTGACCTCCAGTTTGTTTCGTTGGACTTGGTTTTCAATGCTCTTCAATCTGGTATATATATTGTTACATTTTGATACATTGGAAATAATATTTTTCCACGTTAATGCTCTTTTGGAGCTCGATTTGTAGTGTTTCTGCTGGGTTTTCTCAATATTCTTGTATCATAATGATTGTTGAGCTAAAGTGCATGTTTATTTGAATGTTTAGACTTATAAAGTTGATTTTTGAAAATATTCATGGTTATATATATCCTACTAGAGCTACAATTTGGGATTTGTTCATATCATGGTAGAACTTGATGGATTCCACCAAAGTGGTATACCTTGTTTTGTCATGATGTGTTTAAATTTAAGCGATTGTGTTTGTAAATGCTTTAAATAATGACAGTATTCACCCAAGGGTGACATTGTCTCAGTTTATCCAAATTATGATTTGTACATGTTGTGTAAGGATTGGGTGGGACCATCAAAGTGGCAAGCTCAGTTCTATCATGATATACTCAAATCCAGTACTTATGCATTTATAGACACAGCAAAGAAGGATAATGCTCACTCAAATGTGACATTATCAAGATTTTTCACTTTTGTTGAAGCAGCAAAGAGCGGCATTGTCCACCCAAAGGTGGCGGTGTCAAAGATCATGTAAACTCATGCACATGGATGAAGGATCTTGACTTTAGGAGTTTCATACACCCAAAGGTGATGGAATTTCGAGAGTCATTATCCCTTCGCAGGTTCTGCACAGATAGTAAGAGGACCAGTGCGCTCTTGTCCCAAAGGATAAGGGTGTAGTTTCGGTTGACTCTACACAGATAGTAAGAGGACCAGTGCGCTCTTGTCCCAAAGGATGAGGGTGTAGTTTCGATTGACTCTTCAAAGGAAATGGACTTGCATATATTTAATTATTGTAAGTTTAACTTATCTTGTGTGTATGTTTGCATTATATCACACAAATATTAGAAAACATATAATGATCAAACACCTCATGATGCCTGTTATGGCGGGCTAGTTCTATGAATTGGCATGAAAAAGTGAAAGCTAGTCTAGGAATGTTTAACCTAGTACTCAGCAAAGATTGTATTCTGATCTTTAGGAATATTCAATCCCTAAGATCAGGTAAAAGAAAATTCAAATAAGGAACTTTGAAAATAGATTTTCAGAGTGAAATCCAAAGAAATTTTGGTCTTTAAAATGGAGTGGAGAGATGTTGTATTCTCAAGGTTGTCTGTACCAGTTTTGATGGTATAGGATGATAATGGTGTGTGAGGAAACACAGGTTAGAGCTATTAGCCATCACTAATAAGCTCTAGGATATGTGAATCTTTGTAGGTAACTCATTGAAATATTATAGATGATTCACTTGACTTTCACTTCCTCACTTAAACTGTAGAGTTAGATCCTAGTAACCCATAAACCCAGTGGACAGAAGATGAGTTGATTTCCTTTACACTAAGGAAGAAAGTTCAAAGAAAAGAGAAAGGAATGAATGCCAATGTCATGATGTGTGAGCCATACTCTGACAAATGCAGTAAGTGAAAGGTAAGGTCTTCCAGAAAGAAAAATAATTTTTCAAGGAATAGTAAGAAACTTTTGACAAGAAAAATGATTTTATGGAACTACAAGAACTCAGAAGAAACATGTGAAGAAGGTTATACTGGAAGAAAAGTAGGTTCATGAAACTTTCGAGTGAGAAGGTAATGGAGATTGGAGACTTAAGTAGTATAAGTAATCCAAACCTATAAGAGCAGCAAAAACCCTTATTTACTCTCTGTAGTTTACTTGGCTATAGAAGTTAGACAGTATATCCTAATTCCATCCTTAGCATAGACATTTAGGACTCTTATCTAAGGAAAGACTGTAAAAATGTTGTAAAGAACAGAATTCTGGAAACCCCTAAAGTTAATGACTTGTTTACTTGTAAAGATGTTTAAGGAGAAAATATTTTTATTAAAGGATTAAGACTGTTGGATCTGAAGGATAATGTAAATTGTTAAGGTAGATTGGGTGATATTGATATACTCCCAATGATTTTAGCCAAATGTTTACAAGTGCTAAAGCTTATGACTTAGCATCATGTGGATGAGACTCAATAACAAAATAATGACAAATAGATGTGATCAAGAGAACTCGAGAGTGTATTAGCTCATTTGGAGTGATCAATTCTGCAGCCTATAGCATTAATAGGGTGCCATGTAAGTTGGTTTCAGTTCAAGTTGTCTTCTTGATTGAAACTGTAAAAGTAACGTATTTTCATAACACTCATGGTAGAGTGATTATTTTAGGACATTGAGTTATCATTTTTGGGATATCCTCTCATATTTGAAGGATTCAACAAGATTCATTGATGATGTTGGTTAGCAGTCACATCCAAGAAACATAAGTTTTAATGAGATCACATGGAAATTGTTGTGGAACAATTAGTTGAGGTATCAAAAATATTATCAGAGTGTAATGAGATAATTGTTGAAATTATCTTCATTCAGGTTGATGCATAGCTAAAATACCAGAGCTAGATAAGGAAATGAGGAGATATAATAGACCATGTAGATCTGTGATTTCATCACATGTTATACCTCAAAATAGATGTTTTGGCATTGGACAAGATGAAGATCCCAATAGTTTTGAGCAAGTTGTCAACAATGAAATTGCTTTTGAGTGATTATCAGTCATAAATGATGTATCGTTATTTATGAACATCAATGAGATTTGAGATTTTATGCTCTTGTCATGAGCGATGTACTCATAGGCTCAAATGGATATATAAGAAAAAGTGTGATTTCAGTGGAAGAATTGATTGCTACAAAGTAAAACTTGTAGCAAAGTGAAATCACACAAAGAGAATGAAAAGAATAGACTTCAAATCTTTGAGGTCTTAGTTGTGTATTTTATTTTGGAGTTGCATCAGATAGATGTAAAGATCGTTTTGATCAAAGAAAATCTGAAAGAAGTTGTTTATAGGCTTTGGCCAGAAGGTTTTGAGGTAAAGGAGAAAGAAAATCTATTTTATAGACTTGTAAAGTCAATATGTGGATTAAGCAAGCATCTAGGTAATGGTACCTGAAGTTTAACAGAATTGTATCTTCTTAAAACTTTGTTGAGATTATCATTGATCATTATGTATATATAGAGGTCAGTGGGAGTGAATTCATTTCCTAGTTATATATGTTGATGGTTAATCACTGACCAGCAGTGACATGGTTTACCTGTTGAAACCATAGTTTCAATGTCTGATAAATTCGATATGTAGAATGTGTGAGTAAGTACTTTTGTACTTGACATTGAGTTTCCTCGTGACAGGAAAAATGGAACTCTGGGTTTGTCTCAAAGGGTATTCATTATTCGTGTTCACGAATGATTGAATGTACAAGCATAACAGTTAAGTTGAAGATGCTTAAATCAGTAAAAGAGACAAATTGACAGAGTTATGTTCAAGAAATGATGTTCAGAGAGAGCATCTGAAGTACAGAGCTTGGTGTATGCTCAAGATTCTATTTATTCTCACATAGCCTTTATTTAGAGAGTATCGAAGCATTTTTAGTTGGATGCTGGTATAGCTCACTAAACAACGGGAATATAAAGGTCATACGGTACTTGCAGAGGACCAAGGATTATCTACTCATTTGTGACAGTAGTGACACTCTTGGCTATTGTGATGTAGTGTTTTGATGATTGCATTGGTGGCATGAATCACATCTCAGTTTTTTGTTATGATGGTAGATATACCCTTTGGGGAAAAATATAAAGAAGTTTATCCATGCATCATCCTCTTGATAAGGTAAATTTTATAACTATATGTGACTAATAAGTTGCATATCTGGTTGAAGAGTTATCTTTCAGACCTGAAAGGTTATAAGTTTAACTTAGGCCTATTAAGAGGTATTGTGATAGCGGTTTAGCTGTGTTGTTCTCAAAGAATAATGTGAAATCTAGTAATTCAAAGCATAATAGAGATCGGATTTCAAATCTCTTTAGGTGAGAGGAAAAGGTCAAAGAATTTATATCATTGTAGAGCACATTCGTTAAACATTTTGATTGTAGATTCTCTGACGAAGGTTTTGTCAAGGGGAGTCTTCAAGGGACTGTATGTTTAATATAGAAATGGTTAATTCATTAAATGTGTTTGGTTAGTGGGAGACTTTTCCCACATTGATAATGATTTATTTCATTATGTTTATTTACATTGCCTATAGTTTTGGCATGGATATTTATTACCATGGTTATTTTTATTTCAGCATTCATTTATTGCTATGTTGCATATTCATTGACATGTCATTGACAAAGACGGTATTTAGCAAATGAACAAGGTGATATTAAGCCAAATGAATGGGGCAGTATTTAGCCATAGTTCATGGCGGTATGCCAAAGTACGATATTGACCAAAAGGGTATGTGGCGGTTGCTACGGTCAATATCAAGGTTTATTACCTCTGAGGTTTTATCAAGGCAATTAGTACAATATTGACCAAAAGGGTATGTGGCGGTTTGTTACGGTCAATATGAAGGTTTATTGCCTCTGAGGTTTTATCAAGGCAATTAGATCGAAGGTTATTCGATCTGGACCCACATGAAATAATATTTTCATGTATACATGTCTCTAGGTGATTCATATCATTAAGTAGACCCTTGTATGTAGCTGACAGAAGGTAGTACACCAGATATGTTGGAGTATTTTCCACTGTTGCTCGACATTGGTAGGCTTGATGAGTAGATCAAAGTTTGATGACGGTTTATTATGTAATAGGATTCCATGGCCACACTTTTCGACGGTGATTTTATAATTAATCTAACCCAAGTGGGAGATTGTTAGATTCCTGTTGTGTGGGCTTGATCAATTACCTAACCAGTTGTTAAGTGGGAGTTCAATTACTGGTTTGACCGGTTCAGGTCTAGTTCGTCACTGGTTAGAGACTACTAACCCGGTCCACTGTGGGAATGGTTCTGGGTTAGGGATTGTATTATAAATACAATGGTTAGGGTCCCTGCAGCCATTAGTTTTTATCTCTCTGTTGCTCCCATACGCACAGAGGCAAAAGGGATCCCAACGAGGCTGTGGAAGACTCTAATCGAAGCATTCAAGCTACAGAAAACGATCGGAAATCAATCTACAGCAAATGATATGTGTTCTATCATCTCTTTTATTACCCATTGTATTCTAGTTATCTGTGTGGTGGATTCGTTAGGGTTCATGAGAAATCCCATGGGAAAACCCTAACTTGCATAAAAAAAACTCTAACACCACCTCTCCTCCATATTCTCTTGAAGGAGAGGATTTGAATCCAGACAGATGATTCTCTTGAAGGAGAGGATTTGAATCCAGATAGATTGGAGCTTTTTTGGTTTCTCGGGTACAGATTCCTTGAAAAGCCACCAGTATTTTCCCGTGGGTTGCCTCCCATAAAAAATTCCACCCAAAAGATCATACACAAGCTTGACAGCTTATCTTGTTTTCGTGTTCTACAAATAGCTTCTTTAACAAAAGAAGGAAAGAAAAGGTGAAAATCAATAAATTATTAAGCCTAGTGGCGAACTGAATATGGAACTGGTATCTCTCCGAGGCAGAATCCGTGGAATTGCCTCAAAAAGAGAAGCCAAAGCTGGAAGGTCAAGCATGGTCACCGACGATCAGGAAATAACCAACGATACAGGGACTGGAGAAGGTAGTTTGATTTCTAGTTAGAAACAAAATAAAACCTGGAAATAATGGTAGAATTGAATCTATACCTTGAATTGTAGTGCGCCGTTGAAGAGACGACGGTCGGTTGGGAAAAAGAGGGAAAAATACTGGTACGGTTGGACAGCGACAGGGTGTCAGAGTTGAGGAACAACTAATAGTGGATGAGGAAGACGAATTTAAATGCGAGGATAGTTGGGTCATTTTGTACTTGCTGTTAGTTAAGTTGAGGGTCGAGGGTGCTGTCGAAATTAATCACAAAGTTAGGAATAAATGAGAATGGATGAAATTTTTCCTTTTAATTAATATTTTTAAAACTGATTTCACTATCTCATCCCCTCTTCCATGCAACCACAAACCATAATGGAAACCATAGTAAAAAGTAGGGATAATTTCTCTCACCTCCCCTCTAGGAATCTTAAAAGGCAACCATTCTCAACTTGACTTAAAATGTCTCCCATCTCTCCTACTTTTGAAAATGATCCATCTCAATCCATTTGGTGTTGAAAATATCGTCACCTATAATTTTTTACAATAATACCCTTAAAACTAAAAAAAATATCTGTTATGGTTGGAAATCGCCCGTCGATCCGCGCTCTGAATGACCTGCAATCACAGAGAAGAGACAAAGGAGTTGGGTGCCTAAGCCCCGAGTACACTCTGATGCCTAAGTTAGATTCCCAAGGTAAACAGTCAAGAGATAGCAGGATGGAATCTCCAGTTTAAAGAGTGAGACGATGAGAGAGTTTGAGCGTGTGAGAGGGATGAATAATAATAGCTTGTAACTTGTGCGTGCGTAAGAGATTACCTTGAGGGGTTGCCCTCTACTTATAGATTGGGAAGAGGCATGGAGGCACCAGGACTCGGGGAGGTAGACCGCCAATAGGATTGCCACGTGTCATTCTGAGGGACACCTGGGTGGTAGACTCCGAGTAGGAGTTGGAGACCTTAGCCAAGGAAGCTAGGGCGGTCAGCTCCTGGACTGACACGTGTCAACGTGTGAGTAATGGTCGACCGGGATAGTCGGTGTCGTATCAGACCGGGAGAAGGACTCCTCAGGGGTGGCATAATCACATTAGGACTAGTCAACGACTAAGAACCGTAGCCGAGTGGGACTGTAACTCCGAGCGCTACCAGAGAGGTCGAGCGCAAGAGAGGCCGTATGCATGATAGGCCGAATACATAATGCCGAGTGCGAGACACTCCGAGCGCTCAGGCTCCGAAGGCGCAACTTGACACGTGTAAGATTAAAAATAGAAGGGTAGCCGAGTGGGACTGTAACTCCGAGCGCTACCAGAGAGGTCGAGCGCAAGAGAGGCCGTATGCATGATAGGCCGAATACATAATGCCGAGTGCGAGACACTCCGAGTGCTCAGGCTCCGAAGGCGCAACTTGACACGTGTAAGATTAAAAATAGAAGGGATTTTTCCCTCCTAACAGATGCCCCTTGCGCTGTCGGATGCAACGAATTCGATAGTGCAATAAGTTTAAACCGTTGAGAAAACCTGCGCCGTATGAGGCCGATTGTCAGATTGATGGCTGCCTTGAATGACTCCGAGTGGGCCTTGCACCAACCGTCTGCACGATTGATTAAGGCACGGGGCTCGAGGCGGTAAACTCGGGTTCCGCAAACATAACCGACCGTCGATCTTTTGATTTGACACGGATCGACCCTTGATCCAACGGCCACCAGGAGGCGGTGTGCCTCAAGAAGGAGCGCCATTAACTGTCGCTCATCTTCGAATCGGTCGAATGCATCGAATGGCTGAGACTGAAACGACACGGATCGACATATTGATCCGACGGCTACCAGGAGGCGGAGTGCCTCGAGAAGGAGCGTCATCATTACGCATGACGTCAGACTGTCACGTCGCGTCCGGCACGGCAGACGATGACCAATGGAGCTGAAGCACGTGTCCAGAACCCAAAGAGTCAGTTCACGGTCACAGGACCTATAAATACTCTTCTATTTCATTCATTCAACCATTTGCTTCAGTTGCAACCGGAGTTTCATCAGAGCACTCGGTGTCTAGTCGAACTTCCCCATTTTCAATCTTTGCTTCTGCAGTCGGAGTTTAATTTCTTCCAACCAGTAAGTTTCCTCACATTTCCTTTCTTGTTCTTTCATGCTTAGTAGCTTTTCTTCCAACAGTATTACCTCTTCTGGTAGAGTGAGAGTGAGTGAGAAAATGACCCTTTCCCGAACTTCTTCTTCTTCTGAGGGATCATCCTCCTCCAGGGAAGGTGTAGGAAGGTGTAGGTGACCTTCATGCCACCATGGTCTGCTTGTGGACCATGGTCGAAAGATATGAGTATGGTCGAAGCTTGACCTATGTCTGTGTGTGATCAGTTGGGCCGGAAGGAATGACTAAGAAACAATTGCAGAGATGACTGAACTATATGTGCCGTTCTGTATTAAAATGGAAATAAGCGGATGCCCACTTGGGGTCCGGTATACAATTGAAACTTTCTTGAGAAAAAAATTGACATTCTGAAATGAATAAAAAAGTTACGGATTATTGATAATATTTTCGAAGGTTGGTGGCATGCCACGTCCTCGGAATTTCTTCATCGTCAATGGTGGACAGCTTGTACGAGCCCGGTCGTCCTGTTCTGAGCACGCGATACGGTCCTTCCCAGTTCTTGGCCATCTTCCCCTAATTTGTGGGATCGGAGACTACCGTTTTTCTAAGGACAAGATCTTCAACTTTAAATTGTTTTGGTCGGACTATCTTGTCGTAGTGACGGGCAGTCGCCTGCTGGTAATTTGCCATTCGGAATGCTGTCGATTCCCTTACATCTTCGAGGTTGTCGAGGTTCGTCCGTAGATCCTCAGAGCTGGTGTGCTCGTTGAAGTTCAGCATCCGGAATGTTGGATGGAAGACTTCAACGGGGACGATTGCCTCCGTGCCGAAGGCGAGCATGAAGGGTGTCTCTCCCGTGGGTGTTCGGCTGGTCGTCCTATACGACCAGACGATACTTGGTAACATGTCCACCCACTTTTCTTTTCGGTCTTCTACCATCTTTTTCAAGCCGCACAATATTGTTTTATTGATGGCCTCGGTCTGGCCGCTTGTCTGCGGGTGTCCGACTGACCCAAATCTATGGTATATTCGAAATCTTCGCAAAAGTTTGCGAAGGATGCGTTGGCGAACTGAGTGCCGTTGTCAGTCACAAGGACTCTAGGCACGCCGAACATGTACACAACCGAGTGTCTGAAGAACTATTCCACTTTGGAGGTGTCGATTTTGGCTACGGCTTCGACTTCGATCCATTTGGTGAAGTAATCAATGGCCACAATGACATATTTCCGTTGATAAGTGGCTTGGGGGAAGGGCCCCATGATGTCCATACTCCATATGGCAAATGGAAGGGGACTTGTGATCGGCTGCAGTGGAGCGGCCGGAGCATGTTGCACGGGTGCATAGAACTGACACTTGTCACACCTGCGGACAAGCTCGATGCAGTCGTCGTGCATTTTCGGCCAATGGTAGCCGTGACGGAGGATCTTTTGGAAAAGCAATCGTCCACCCTGGTTTCGGCCGCAGATACCCTTATGTACTTCTTTCATAACGCGCTCGGCCTCGTCTGATCGCAGGCACCTTAGCAACGGTAGGGTATAGGATCCCCTGTATAGTACATCATTGTGTATGGTGTATTGTCGGGACTTGACTTGGATGCGGCAAGCATCTTTCCTGTCAGTCGGAAGGGCGCCCATCCGGAGGTATTGGTATATGTCATCGTACCAGCTAGATGCGGCTCCGACGGGGGCTACGACTTGAACAGAGGTGCTGGCGTGGTCCAAGAATTCCATGTACAAGGCAGAGTCCATCGCATGGATGTCTTCCAGCGATAATCTGGATAGCTCATCCGCTTCGGTGTTTTCTTCGCGATCGACGTATTGTAGCTCGACGCTTTGGAAGGTCGTGATGGCCAAATTCACCTTCTCGAGGTACTTTTGCATCTCGGGCTGTCTGGCCTCATAGTTCCCCTGTACTTGGCGAATGACCAACTGCGAGTCGCCTTGTATCACCAGTCGACGGACGGCTAGGCTTTTGGCCAATCTGAGTCCGGTTAGTAAAGCTTCGTACTCGGCCTCGTTGTTGGTTGCTCTGAATCCGAACCTGATGGCAGACCGTATTTTAAATCCTTCCGGACTTTTCAAAATTACTCCTGCCCCTGCTTTATCTTCCATGGAGGAACCGTCAACGTTCAGGATCCACGCGGCTTTTGCTTGCTCTGGAGTTGGTACCACCTGAGGTTCTGCAAAGTCTTGGTCTGGTAAGGTACTTTCGATGATAAAGTCCGCAAATGCTTGTTCTTTGATGGCCGTTCTGGGGATGTACTTTATGTCGAACTCACCGAGCTCTACCGCCCAATTGATGAGTCGTCCAGATACATCGGGCTTCGACAACATCTTCTTCAGTGGTGTGTTTGTCAGCACCGATATGGGATATGTCTAGAAGTACGGTCGAAGCTTCCGCGTGGATGTGACCAGGGCAAGCACTAGTTTCTCAATCGGCTTGTACCTGGTCTTGGCGTCAAGCAATACTTTGCTGACGTAGTAAATTGGTCGCTGAACCTTGTCTTCATCTTTCAAAAGAACAGCGCTGACTGCGCGGTTGGATACTCCGAGATATGGTTGCAACTCGTCTCCCGGGTTTGGTTTCACCAACAGGGGAGGCGATGATAAATATGCCTTGAGGTCTTTGAAAACCCCCTCGCACTCCTCGGTCCACTCAAACTTTCCGGCTCCCTTCAGAGTTTTAAAGAAGGGAGGCAACGCTCGGTAGACTTGGACATGAAGCGGCCGAGTGCGGCTATTCGGCCATTCAGTTCCTGTACATGTTTGCCTCTGGTCGGCGTCGCCATGTCCATGATGGCCCTAATCTTCGAGGGATTTACCTCAATACCCCTCTACGAGACCATAAATCCCAACAACTTTCCTGATCCGACTCCGAAGGCACATTTTGTAGGATTAAGCTTCATATTGTGTCTTCGAATGACCTGGAATGCTTCACCGAGATTGGCATATGGTGGTCGGCCCGCTGGCTCTTAACAAGGAAATCATCGACATACACTTCCATGTTTCTGCCAATATGTCGTCTGAAGACTTTGTTGACTAGCCTCTGATAAGTGGCTCCTATATTTTTTAGGCCAAAAGGCATGACCGTATAACAGAAGAGCCCCTGATTTGTGACGAAGGAAGTACATTCCTCGTCAGCCTTTTGCATCTTTATTTGGTTGTAGCCGGAGTATGCGTCAAGGAAACTTAGTAGCTCGTGTCCGGCTGTGGCATCTATCAGCTGGTCAATGCGCGGCAGCGGATAGCTGTCCTTTGGACAAGCTTTGTTGAGGTTGATGAAGTCTATGTAATTTCACCACTTTCCGTTGGACTTTGGCACCATGACAACGTTGGCCAACCAATCCGGGTAATCAACCTTCCGTATGAAGTTGACTGCCAGTAGCTTTTGTACCTCTTCGTCAATGACAGACTGTCGGGCGGGTGCAAAGCTTCTCTTCTTTTGTCGCACAGGCCGATGTTGAGGGTTGACGGCTAGGTGGTGTTCGATGACATCCTTAGGAATCCCTGACATCTCAGAGGCCGAACATGCGAAGACATCTAGATTTTGCCTTAGAAATTCGATCAACTCTTCCCTTGGTTCCTCGGGCAGCAATGAGCCGACCTGGAACGTCTTCTCGGGTTGATCGTCCGTAATCGGGATCTGTAGAAGTTCCTCCGCGGGTTCTCTTCTGTTGGGAGAGAGATTCTTGGGAACATCCACCATGTTCACCTGTGCGGTCTTTAAGGCCCGCTGACTGTTTTTCAGCTCGGAGGCGTACCACCTCCGCGAAGTGTCTTGATCTGTTCGGCACTCTCCGACTCCATCCTCGGTCGGGAATTTCATCCCCAAGTAGTAGGTGGACATGCACGCCTTCAGCTTGTTCAGCGAAGGTCGGTCGAGGATAACGTTGTGCGCGGACGGCCGATCGACCACCATGAATTCGACCATTACCCACCGCTGTCTGGGCTTCTGGCCGAGGATGACAGGCAATTGGATGCCCCCTTAACCGTAACTGGGTCTCCGGAGAAGCTGGTGAGGTCGAAGGTGACGGGTTGGAGCTGGTCGTCCGTCAGCTGCATCCTCTGGTAGGCATGGTAAAATATAATATCCACCGAACTCCCAGTGTCTACCAGGCACTTTGCAACATTATAGTGTCTGATCCCGGCCGTGAAGACAATGGCATCCTCATGGGGAACCGCAACGTTGACAAGATCTTCGTCGCTGAAGGTGATGACTTCTCTAGTTTGAGTTTTCTTCGATTGCCACTCTGTCTTGGCTACTAGACGCGAGTAGGCTTTTGCCGACCTGTTGGAGGTGTTCCCGGCAACGGGTCCTCCTATGATTGTGAGGACTGATTTGCCCTCGGCTTGAGGTCCCTTGGTGATGGTATAGACCCCACTGTCACCAGGGATACGCAAGCCCATTGCAGTACGCGGTCGGTCCTTGGGCTGTGGATTGCCGACGAACCTCTGTTCTGCCTTTCTTCTTTTTGAGGCTAGATGGGACTCCTTCTTCTCCTTCCTCGGCCTTCCGGCTCCGACCAGGACGAGATGGACTCGGGCTGGGTATGTTGTCGGCCTCCAAGTCTTTCTTTTACCGATACTCTTTCTTTTTGTGTCTAGATGAGCTTTCAACCGTCCCAAACTGGATGGCGCCGACCCACTGTCTGGGGGGAGTCGGCCCACCATCAGGGTCTCTGTCGTCCCTCCGAGTGGTGTTTTGATTATCACCCGCATCCGCTCGGCAGTTTTTGGGCTACGGGTTTCTCGGAGGTGGAGGTGGTAATCCACGGTCCCTCCGAGCGGGAGTCGTTCCTCGGTCTGCATTCCGGACGAAGTTACCATAGTATCCTCGTCTAATGAGGTCCTCAATCTCTCCTTTGAGGTACTTTCATTCTTCTGTTTCATGGCCATAGTCGCGATGGAAGCGACAATAACGGGAGCGATCTTTATTCCTCCCGTCGCCGAGGGGTTTTGACGGTGGTCGGAGGTTCCGATCATTCTTGATTACTTCGAGGATCTCCGCCATGGAGGTGTTGAGCGGAGTATAATACTCGAAGGTCTTGTAGGGGTGCCGGTAGGTCTGATCTTTACCGAACTTCTGCTTCTTTGGGTCCCCCGAGCTCGGCGTCGGGTCGGCCGTCTCGGATCTTTTCTTGTCTGCAGGATTTGGATCGGCCTTCAGATTGTTCACGGTGTATTTTTATGGGCCCTTGTCGTCTCGTCTGCGGAGGTGTACTTCTCGCATCTGGCGAGCAGGTCGTCCAGGTTCTTCAGTGGCTTTTTGGCAAGGGACCAACAAAGCTGACGGTCGGTTACGCCTGCCTGCAGGCTGGACATGTGCACCGCGGGCTCGACGTCCTTGATTTCAATCACCTCTGTATTGAGGCGTTTGATGAAGTCACGTAGGGACTCGTCCTTCTGTTGTTTGACAGTTGATAAATGGTACGACGTCTTCTTGCGCACTCGGCTTGCTTAGAAGTGCGTCAAGAATTTGTTCGATAACTGTTCGAATGATGTAACGCTCTTCGCAGGGAGATTGTTGAACCACGTGCGAGCGGCCCCCCCTGAGCGTTGAAGGAAACATCTGGCAGATGAGGCTGTCGCTCAGAGGGTAGAATAGCGTTGTAGAGACGAATGCGTCTAAATGCTGCTCGGGGTCGGTACTCCCTTTGTAAGAATCCAAGACCGGCATCTTGAAGTGGTCAGGAGGGGGTGCCCTCATAATCTTGTCCGAGAGCACTGTAATTGCAGTATAGGCCGTTCTCGGCGGGGCTACCCTGTTTTGTTCCACCTGCTGAAGCCGAGTGGTTATCTCCAATAGACGCCGCTCGACCTCGGACTGTGGCGTGTCCGGAGGTTGAACGCCAGTTCCTGGTGTTTTTGCATTAACTCTTTCCCGGCGGAGGGCGTCGAGGAAGGACCCCGGGCCTCTCGCCGGGGGTGGCGCAACTGGCGCCTGGTGTTGAGGTGGTGGGGGATGCCGAACGGCGGACCCGGCCATGCTCCGTCTAGGAGCTCGATCTCTTGCTGGAAGATTATTTGGCAAGGCGTTTACAGGATCCGCCCTCGCCCTTGGCGGATGGACCGCTGGTGGAGCTTCTGGTGGTAGATTCGGTACCGGGAGAGGATTCTCCCCTCCTACCTTTGAACTGCCTGCTCGAGCTCCTCTCAAAACTCTCGCAAGCTGCTCGATTTGCTGCTTCAGCTCATCAAACTGCTGACGAGTGACGTATTGGGGAGGAGGTGGTGGTGGTGTTACCGTCGACGTGTGGCTCGGAGCTGGCGCCGGAGCCGGCGGTGGTACTGGTGTTGGTTCTGATACGGGTGCAGGTTCTTGTACTGGTGCGGGTGCAGGCTCACGGTTCGCCCTCGTCGTGCTTTTAGTACTACCCACATGCACCGATGACTCGGAATGGGCATGCGACACCCATGCTCAGGTTCTTCTGTGAGCCATCGAAATTAGAGTTCTCACGTGCTAATCTTCAAACTCAGTCAAAAGAGGCCCCACGGTGGGCGCCAAACTGTTACGGTTGGAAATCGCCCGTCGATCCGCGCTCTGAATGACCTGCAATCACAAAGAAGAGACAAAGGAGTTGGGCGCCTAAGCCCCGAGTACACTCCGATACCTAAGTTAGATTCCCAAGGTAAACAGTCAAGAGATAGCAGGATGCAATCTCCAGTTTAAAGAGTGGGACGATGAGAGAGTTTGAGCGTGTGAGAGGGATGAATAATAATTGCTTGTAACTTGTGCATGCGTAAGAGATTACCTTGAGGGATTGCCCTCTACTTATAGATTGGGAAGAGGCATGGAGGCACCAGGACTCTGGGAGGTAGATCGCTAATAGGATTGCCACGTGTCGTTTTGAGGGACACCTGGGTGGTAGACTCCGAGTAGGAGTCGGAGACCTTAGCCAAGGAAGCTAGGTCGGTCAGCTCCTGGACTGACACGTGTCAACGTGTGAGTAATGGTCGATCGGGATAGTCGGTGTCGTATCAAACCGGGAGAAGGACTCCTCAGGGATGGCATAATCACATTAGGACTAGTCAACGGCTGAGAACTGTAGCCGAGTGGGACTGTAACTCCGAGCGCTACCAGAGAGGCCGAGCGCAAGAGAGGCCGTATGCATGATAGGCCGAATACATAATGCCGAGTGCGAGACACTCTGAGCGCTCAGGCTCCGAAGGGGCAACTTGACACGTGTAAGATTAAAAATAGAAGGGATTTTTCCCTCCTAACAATATCTTTTTAATCTTTTGAAGTCTTTCTTTTTCTTCATCATCTTTATCTTCTTTGGTTCGCCTCCCGCCCTGTCTTTTTCTCCTTTTATGAGTTTAGGTAGAGAATGAAAGAAGACGATGTTCCCAAATTCCATGTTCCTCTGATCCCTCAAACGACAACAAATCAATAACAACAAATTTAAACCCTAACTGCATTGTTGCCGACGCAAGTAATGGAAAATCCTTCAAAAGAAAGCCATTAATGCATTGATGACTTTCTCTCGTGACAATGTTAGAAATATGTGTTTAGGGTTTCAATTAAACTCATCATAATCCATACATGAACCCTAGAATACAATGAAGAAGTCATAATTCAATGAATCATAAAGACATACCTGTTTGAAAAGATCGATTCTCATACGCTCTAAAACACTCCAACCTTTGATCGAAATCCCTTAGCTACAGTCTTCCACAACCTCCAGAGGATATCCTGATGTCTCTTGTTAAAGGGTGCAGAGAGAACTGATTAACTGTGGATGTGGGGACTTCAACCCAGTATTTGTAGAATACTGATGTAACCCTAAAACCCTTCCCACAATAGAATTAGGGTTACCAAACATATCTCATACCATGTGACGAACCAAACAAAATTGATTATACCATGTCAATTAGACTCTTACTGAATTAACTAGTTTATGAAATTAATTAAGCCCACATAAATCTAACAATCTCCCACTTGGGCTATATTAATTATAAAACCACCATTAATTAGTGTGGCTATGGAATCCAATACACTAGACCATCACTAACTTTGAAACATTCATTAAGCCTACTAATGCGAGCAATAGCGGATAATAAGCATTAATATACAGTGTACAATTTTCTATCAACCACAATAGAGGTCTACTTAATACATGAATCATCTAAGATAATGCATGAAAGTAAACTCTCATGCGAGTCCAAACTTGATTAAAGAACCTTAATCAAAATGCCCCAAAACCTTTATGGATAATAAAACATGGTATTTAAATAAAACAAAAATATAATATCATACTTTGGCTAGACACTGTCTTTATCTTTTAGTTAAATACTACCTTCTTTGGTTAAATACTGTCTTCTTCTGTTAAATACCACCTAGTACTCTTTGGCTAAATATTACCTCAGTAACCCCGGTTGAATACTGCCTTGTTACACCAGCTGAATATCGTCTAAATTCTTTGACATGTCAAACACATATAATTATGTAAAAAAAATAACAATAATGCAAATGTTAATGTAAAAAAAAACCATGATTACAAAAACTGTGTCCATCAAACCATGAGCAATACGATCAAACATAATAAGCACTGTGAAAACACAAGCATAAATATAAAGAGTCTCCATCTAATTAAGCATATCTAGATACTCCCACTGATTTATAGATTTTTAACCACCCAAGTCTCTGATAAAATTAATTGTTCTCAACCATTCTTATATTGGACATACCGTTTATTGAAGACTCCCACTGACAAAACCTTCGTCAGAAAATCTACAACGATATAAATTATTTTGATATTTTTTTTACTTAAAGAATTTTGATCCCTATTATACTTTGAAATACTAGATTTCTTATTATTCTTTGAGAAGAACACAGCTGAACCGCTGTCACAACATATCTCAATAGGTTTAGAAGTAGAGTCTATAATCTCTATGTTAGAAAAGAAATTTTTTTACACCAGATATCATGCTTGTTATCTTCACATAGAGTTATAAAATCCTACCACCATGATAATGAACCTTAATGTTACTACTTCCATAAATGAACATGCAATCCTTGGTCCTCTGCATATACTGCATGACCATCCTTTTTCCCATTGTCCAGTAAGTTATACCAGCATCCAACTAAAAATGTTACATAACACTCAGTGAAAAAGCTATACAACACAATTACAACCTTAAGTATATATCAAGCTTCCTACTGAAGTGCAGATGCTCAATATCATTCCTTGTATATAATTCTGTCAATTTGTCTCATTTACTAACTCAAATATCCTCAACTTAATGGTAATACATGCATACTAAACAGTTAAAAAACAAGAACAATAATTACACTTTGAGACAAATCTAAAATCTCATTTTTCCTATCATGAGAAAACTCAATTTCAAATACAAGGGTAGTTACTCATACATTCTTCATCTCGAAGTTATCAGACATTAAAACTTTGGTTTCAACCAGTAAACCACATCATTGCAAGTCAGTATTTAACCATTAATATATAAAACTAGGAAATGAATCCGCTCCCACTGACCTTTAGATATATATAATGATCAATGACAATCTCAATCAAGTTGAAATAAGATACAACCCTATTAAACTTCAGATACCATTACCTGAATATCTATTTAATCCACAGATTGACTTTATAAGTCTTTAAAACACATCTTCTTTCAGATTTTCTTTAATCAAAATGATCTTTACATCTATCTGATGCAACTCTAAAATAAAATACGCAACTAAGACCTTAAAGATTTGAAGTCAATATTTTTTTCTTTTCTTTGTATGATTCTACTTCGGTTCAAGTCTTACTTTTTAGCAATCAATTATCTTACTGGAATCATACATTTCTTTGTATACCTATTTTAAGCCTATGAGTACACCGCTCATCAATAAAAGCATAAAATCTCAAGTCTTGTTATTGTTCATAGACAATAACACATCTTTTATAACCATTAACCATTCAAGAGTAATTTTATTACTAACAATTTACTCAAAATCATTGAGATCTTCATTTTGTCCAATATCAAAACATCTATTTTGAAGTACAACATGTGATTAGATGAAATCACAGATTTACATGGTCTAGTATATCTCCTCATTGCCTCATTTAGCTCTACTACAATGGCTAAAGCATCGATCATAATGAATATTTCAATAATCATTTCATTACACTCTGGTAACATTTTCGTTATCTCAACTGGTTGCTCCACAGTCATTTTCATGTGGTCTCATCAAACCTAAGAATCTTGTTGTATCCTTCAGATCTATTTTGATATCCCATAAAAAGATAATTCAATGTTCTAAAATAATTACTCTCCCACAAGTACTATAAAACCATGTCAACTCTATAGTCTCAAAGAAGATAACTTAAACTGAAACTGACTAACTAGATCCTCTATTCATAATATAGATTGTAATATTAATTCTTTCCCTACAGAATTAAATACATTCTCAGGCTCTTGTAAACACTTGCTCAAATTTACCAAGGAATTGACTAGTATCACTTGATCTCTCATAATACATACTCTTTCATTTAGATCTAATAGTTTTAATTTTTTCAATAAAAGTTTTCTATCTTAATTTTCTTTATTTGAAAAAACACTTATGGTGTAAAATGTAACAAGAAGTCCTAGATGAAATCTCGATATCCCCCAAGTCCAATAAATCTTTGCTATGAATAATCTTCATTTATCTTAATCTTGTCATTTTTTTCTTTAATTAATTCTCACATATATACATGTTATGAACTTTAGAAGGGATTTCAGAACATTATTCTTTTCAATCTTTCTTTGGACAATAGTCATAAACCTTTATGACCAGGGCGGAAGATAACAATATACAGTTTAACTTTAAAGATAGATAATCTAAAAAAAAAAAAATTAAAGATTTTGGTATTCCTATGGGTTCAGACTACGATTAATGCTTAAGTGTCCAATCTATTGTACTTCTTGTTCAAAAGTTTCATAATCCTTATTTTCTTTTCACTTAAGTCTGTCTAGTTTTATAACATTTTCTTCACATGTCCCTTCTGAATCACACTGCAAGAATTTTATTTTATGTAGATCTATTTTATTTTATAATTTTTTAATATCCAATTCTTTGTCATAATGTTTCTAACTATTGTATGAAAAAATATATTTTTTATATGGGTTTCTCTACCCCTTTGTAACTTGTCTTTGTCTAGATATGTTTATGCACTATGACATTGGCATTCATATTTTTTCTTTTCCTTTGAACTTCTGTCATTAGTTCTTTCAATTGAGGTTCATTATATCTTTTGAGTACTATATGTCACCAGGATCTGACTATACAATTATTGTGAGGAAGTGAAAGTCTAAAATGTCACCTACATAGGTTTTAATAAATTGTCTACAAATATTCACTTATCTTTGAGCTTATCATTAATATTTAACAGCTCTACCTAGTACTTTTTCACAACTCCCAACATTATCTATTATCATCAAAAACTGGTACTGATGGACTTGAGTAATAAAACATCTCTCCGTCTCTTTTTGAAATATCAAACATTTCTTTAGATTTCACAAAAATATCTTTTTTCAATGTTCCTCATCTGAACATTACCTTACTTGATTTTAGGGACTGAACACTCTAAGGTCCATAATATAATTTTTTATAGAGTACATCTAGGATAAATTGTCCTAGACTAGTTTTAATTTTCATACTAATTCATAGAACTAGCTGCCAATGACAAGCATCTTGATATATTTAATCATTACATGTCCATAATTATATTACAATGTAAATAATTACAAGTCTACGATTATACCAAATAAAATTAGCTAGCAAGAATATATACATAATTTGTGCAAGCAAATTTACATCTTTGAAAAGTCAATCGAACTATACATATATCCTTTGGGATAATATGTGCACTGGTCGTCTCGATAGCTATGTAATAACTACGTAAGGATAATGACTCTCGAAAATTTCACCACCTTTGAACAGACTTAAACAATGTCACTTTTGGATGAACACTGTCAAACTGAAGCATCTACAGAGCACATATCCTTAAATTTGAACACATCATAACGAAACAAGGTTGCCACTTTAGCAGTCACATCAAGTTCCATCATGACATGAACAAATCTTAACCTGTAGCACTTGTGGGATATCATGAATATTTTATTAACATTACTAAATAGGTCTAAACATTCATATAAACATACACATTAGCTTAACAATCAATTTGGTACAGTAAATTCAAGAAAAATCAACAGAAAGACTACAAATTAGATTTTTATAGGATATTTTTCTATAATTACATGCTTTTTAATTTATCTAAATGTACCAAAATATATACCAGATTGAAGAGCATCAAAAATGGAGTCCAATGGAACAAATCAGAAGTCAATCCGACCTTCGTAGCTCCCACAATCACAATTTAATGTCCTTTTCTCTAAAAATAGAAACCAAACAGACCCTTATGGGGTGTCAGGATTAGTCCGGTTCAGTTCGGGCTGGATCTCTCTGTCCAAGTTGGGGTCGGTCTGCCCAGGATCTATTCACTTTGGTTTGGCTCAAACCGAACCAAGTATCTCAAAAAATAATTTTTTTAATTCCTTTAAACCAAACCGCTAGCTGGCAAGGTTGAACCAGATGGTTGGTTCATCAAGCCAATTTCGATCAAATAGTGGTCCAACCCAGTCCAATATTTCAGGTATCTGGGTCAAAAAAATGGGTCTCAAATCAGATTTCCTAGTCAGAGTGACGGGTTACCGGGTTAACCAAATCGGGTCATTGACCGGGTCAAGTAGCTGGTCAACAGGTATATTAGCCGGGTAATCGGGTTACTTAATGGGTCGGCCAACCACACATGTTGGACACACGTGTGCTGGGTGGATCTACTCCCGTGTGAACTCGGACCTAGTCAAACCAGACCACGACGGCCAACCCGCTAGGGTTTCTGAGTTGACCCGATGATGACTGGGTCAACACTGTCAAAACTATTTTTTTTAATTTCTTCCCCTGCGAGTGAGATTTACTCGCAGCTACCACCGATGAATGAAGGCCCGTTCGGCCTCCTGCGTCGATAATTTTTATATCGCAGGCTCCTTGTAAGACCCGCACTCCACCAACTTGGTCTAACCATGTGGTGCCAGGTCTTTCCATCATTCCTGGACCAAGTGGACTGAGCGTGTAAAGATAGATCACAAACCAAGTATGAGAATCGAGTTAAAAACACTAAAAACATACCTAAGGTCACATGCCTGGGTAGGTATGGTCGACCATAAGGAAAGGAATAAAAAATCTCAAATCCAAAATCCCACGGTCGATGATTTTGACCTTACGGTCGACGGTTTATGCGACCGTATGATCGACCGTGAGAACCCAAATCAGACTCAGAGTTTTGGAAACTTTCCTAAACTAAGGGATTGCTTTCCTCACTGAAAGAAGATTCTAGATGGAGAGTTTTTCTCTATATAAAGGACGTCCCTCAACCCTTTTTCACTCTTTTAAAACATTAGTAAACCCTAGAGAAAGAGAAGGAAGAGAAGGAGAAGAAGAAAAAGCTAAAGAGAAGAGTTTGCTGAGAAGGGATTGACTATCTATCACAGGCAAAGGTATGAAACGAATCTCTGGAGATGTAAACTCTAGGAATAAGACTTCTATGGAAGATAGGCAATATCAACCTGTTATGATCTATGTGATTTCTTTGAGAAAATCCCAAGGAGAACCATAAGGAGTGAATTTGATGATTAGGGTTGATAAAAAATTACTAATGATGGCCATAGGATGACCTTAGGATAAACCCCATTGAAGAATAGAAGAATTGACCCAGGAGGAACTCGAATTTCATGTAGACTGTGACCAAAAATCTCAAGGTCGCAGTTACGGTCGACCATAGCATGACCAGTATGACCAGAGGATCGACCATAGACATTCAGAAAGATTTCAAAAATCATATGGTGCGACCGTAGGGTATCAACCGTAGACAGTAAGGTCGATACAGCATGAGACCATAGGACCAATCAGGCACCTATCAGTGCTCGATTTCGATTTTCGACTACTGTAACATGTCACATATGAACCCTAACTTAAATTCATATAACTTTTAGATTGTTAAATCAATTCAAAAAGAATTTCAAGGGTTGGAAGGACATCGAGAATTGTTAAAAAAGTGAGGGAACAAGACCTAAAATAATTGGTTAATAACAAACTGTTTATTTTTATTGAGTCCAATGTCATGATTGATTCTATGCTTGTATGCTTGTAATGTACATCTCACATGTCATCCAATATTCTTGCTATTACTGTTCATGCATATTTAATTTTGTTATTTATAGCATGATGATGATGATGATGCTAGGAATAGGCATGTGAATGTATGTGTGTGGTTGGTGTGTTGGATGCGAATCGAGCATCAAGGGGAGGACGTGGTATGGTGGTCTTCGACTTCGTCACTAGACTCCTGTTCTATCTCTACTCAAGTTTTGCCCACTAACATCGTCGTATCGCCATTACCTTAGCAGAACTATTACGTCGTAGGGCATCAGGGGAGGTGGTCTCCGACCGTATGGTCTCTGACTCTACCGGGGGCCTTAGCTCTATCTCTATGGACGTATTGAGGGATGCTGGGGTGAGGTATTGGATACACTATTTGACATTAGGATTGGTTAGTTGCGAGTCTAGTTTGTAAGCCCTCGCCAATAGGGGCTTACATGTTGGTATGGGTAGGGCATCAGGGGAAGTGTTATGCGGTGTTTGATCTGGATATTTTAACTCTATCTCTATTCCATGATGGATGCATGTGGGATGATAATGATGTTTGATCCATTAAGAGGATTCACACACTCGAGTATAGAGGTGCAGCCGCCACCAAACCTTTCTATAGCACATTACAAACTTAAAAATCAGACCAAATATATGAATTGAATGCATGCATATATTTGTTGCATTGTTTTGTTTGCTCATTGAGTCGTGATATGTACTCACACTTTCGACGTCGAATATTTTTAGTTGATGATGCAGGTCCTACCGTTGAAGAATATATGAATGCGTCGACGTATGGACACGTTGCTGCGATGGACATAGAAGCTGAAGAAGATGCGCATGATTCATCATGCGAGTGCAACCAATGTGTTTTTTCTTAGGTTTAGTTATAGTTTGAACATCGGATATGTAATTGATTATTTATTTTTATGTCTTGTGGTTTGGAGATAATTGGATTAAATATTTATTTATCACTGTTAGACCCTCAGTTCATTATCTGTAAGACTTTCGCTTATTTGTTTATTATCTCTGATTATTAATGTGGAATGTGTGTGTGATTTGATATAGTGGGTACGACCTATGCGAGATCCTGGGTTTACCGTTGGTTTATTGGCGGTTCATCACATCATTTTGGTTAAACCAGAATTAGAGTGTGACACTCCTTCTCGTTGTCCTCTTTCCAATGGTATATCGTTTGACCTATTTTGTCGGTCAAAAAAATTTCGTCGGTGGAAAAATCTGACAGATTCAATCCAGATTGTATTCAAAACTTGAGAAAAATTAAAAAATTTCTTTTCAGTTCATTCAAATCTCATGGAAAGGTCTTTACAATGTTTTACCATCAATTTAATGTTTGTATGGTTGGTTTTGATACCAACTGTTAGAAATTTATGTGTTTAAGGTTTCAATTAAATCCATCACAATCCATACATGAACCCTAGAATACAATGAAGAAGTCATAATTCAATGAATCATAAAGGTATACCTCTTTGAAGAGATCGATTCCCATACACTCTAAAATACTCCAAGCATTGATCGAAATCTCTCGACTACAGTCTTCCATAGCCTCCAGAGGATATTCTAATGTCTCTTGCTATGGGTGTAGAGAAAACTGATTAACTATGACTGTAGGGACTCCACCCTAGTATTTATAGAATACTATTGTAACCCTAAAACCCTTCCCACAATAGAATTAGGGTTATCAAATATATCTCATATCATGTGACAAATCAAACAAAATCGATTCTATCGTGTCAATCAGACTCCCACTGAATTAACTAATTTAGATAATTAATTAAGCTCACATAAATCTAACAGACAAAACCCTGGACAAAACCAGAAACCCAGCTAGTTCTGATAGATAAACCAAGAGAAGTTAAGAGATTATCATGGGGCTTTTCCTGGGTTTTTGATGAATTTGAAAACCCAGTTGGGGTTTTGGTGTTCTTGTGTCTTCTCTTCTAAAGAAGGGAGGAGTTTACAAGTTGTTTCTGACATTTCAAGTGCTGTTCTTTTCTCTGTTTGATTTTCATCCCATAGCCTACAAAGATGTGGTGTCCATTTAAACTTGTCCTATCCTTTGTTAGATTACTGTTTATTAATATTTATGTTTGATCTTCATCTCATACCCCAGCACCTGGCTGTTACAAACGTATGGGAACATCATCTTCTCTCATTCTTTACCTAAACTCATAAAAGGGGAAAAAGACAGGGCAGAAGGTGAACGAGGGAGGACGATGATGATGATGAAGAAGAAAGACTTCAAAAGATTAAAAATATATTTTTTAGTTTTAAGGGTATTATTATAAAAAGAATTATAAGTGATAATATTTTTCGTCACCAAATGGAATGAGATGGATTATTATAAAAAACAGGGAAGGTAAGAGACATTTGAGTAAATTTTGGGTGGTTGCCTTTTAAAATTCTCATAAGGAAGGTGAGATGAACTTTCCCAAAAAGATAAGGATCCAAATCCGATAATGTACAGGTTTGACTTCTGATTTGTGGCTTGTTTGATTTCTGACTTTGGGTTAGAAACTGCCACGTCGTCCCAATGGTCGATTCATTCATCTGCAACTATGTTCTTCCCCTTTAATTAAAAAAAAAAAAAAATAATGTTCTCTCTCGAAAATAAATACCAACAATTCAACAATTGACTTGGCTTGAGGTGTGATTTTGATCCCCACATTAACGTTCTTCCCCCTCCCAGTCTGTTTCTATATAAATACTATCTAATTCTCATTCTTTTCAAAATAAATATCTAAATTACGATAAAAACAAGTCATGACTTTCCTTCTCCCTCCTTCCGATTTTTCAATGACCATAACTGAATCTTCCCACTATAACAATCCCATCACTGTCGTCGGAATCCAATTCTGTGCACCTCACCCAGTAGATCTCATCATCGTGATGAATCTTAAATCCTTAGATGAAGGCAATTTCTCTATCTCTGACGTCAACGGCAACATAGTCTTCAAAGCTAAGGGTACCCTGTTAAGCTTTCATGACCGTCATCTCCTCCACGACACCAAAGGTGATCACCTTCTTTCTCTGCGACACAAGGTACCTTTACTCTGTTCTTCTCTTTTCTATTCAATTCAAAAAATCTCCGAACTAAAATATTACGCTCTGGTTTTCTTTGATTCAGATAATGAGTTTACATAGTAGATGGCAAGTGTTCAAGGGAGATAGTTCTGACTCCCAACATCTGTTGTTTAGTGTAAAAAAGTCTTCTTGGAATTCCAGTTGGGTATTGGATGTCTTCATGGCAGCTAATACCAAAGAGGAAGTGTGTGATTTCAAGATCAAAGGGAGTTGGGCGGAGAGATCTTGTATAATCTACATTGGAGATTCTAAAACCATCATAGCCCAAGTAAGAAAATTGAAATCACAAAAGCCTGTACTAATTAACTATTTTGGATCTGAGTTTGCATTAATTAATGGAGGAATGGTTGAATTGATGATTGATGTGCAGATGCACAAGAATAACGGCGTTCAAAGCACGGAGTTTGGGAAGGGCAGTTTCACGGTAACTGTGTATCCGAATGTCGATTACGCCTTCATCGCTGCCCTCATCGTGATCACAGCGTCATTCTCAAGGGGATCGACATCAACGTCGATGGACATGGGAACGATTGGATGTTTATGCTGTTCACAATTTTAAGGGATAATTACTATGTCTAGTAAGATTTTATGTTGGTTATACAATCCTCATGATCACGGATTTTTTTTTTTTTTTTTAATCTTTCGTATCATAAATTTTCCCTTAAAATTTAGCTCACTTTTCAATCAAATTCCTTGTATTTAAAATAAGACATAAATAATCCATTTGGAAGTTTAATTACCCTATTCGATTTGGAAGTTTAATTACCTTATTCGATAAGGTTTTTACTAGCAAAATATCCCTGGATAGAAATCTTCTCCTATCGACCTCCAGACTGTCAAGGGTTAAATTTCAGTCGACACACATATCGATGTACACTAGCTCTCTCCTGCATCAGAAGAGGATTTGGATCCAATATCCCTGTGTCCAGACACATTAAAGGTAAAATGATTATTCCACCCTTGAGTTAGATGCCTTTGGGTACAGTCCCATTGATCCCCGCATCTCGGAAAGAATCACATAATATAAGAGAGAGAGAGAGAGAGAGAGAGAGAGAGAGAGAGAGAACCGTTGCTCTTAATCACACAATCATCATGGCTATAAAGCTTTTGAAAAAAGTTCTCTAAAATGGGAGTTCCACCCGCTCCCTCTTAATTTCTCTCCTTTGAAACTCTCTTTCCTCCCTAGCCTCCTATTCAACGATTAATCAGTTCTCACACCTACAAATAGGAATTTCAGCTCGTCTCAAGTTCGGTTTGAACTTGAAATTTGTCAATGTCAGCTGGATGGCCGACACCTGGCACTCCAGCCAATCCGACGGTATGAGAGTTATTGTAAAGAAAAATAAAAAAATAAACTCAATAACTCTCAAACCGTTGAATCAGCTGGAATGTTAGGTGTAGACCATCCAACCAATACTGACAAGTTTCAAGTTCATTTTTAACTTGAGACGAGCCGCTTCCTACAAATAGTTGCAAGAAACAAAATTATTCAACAACTCTCCCAAATGTTTTTGTTTTCTTTTCAATGAAATTATAGTCAACCAAAGGGCATTGGGGTGCAATCCAACTAAAGTAGCTTGTTTGCCATATCCATTATTTCTTTGGTTATTTATACAGTTAACTGGATTGGAAAATGATGTCACTAGGCCAACACTACAACAATTCTTATTTTTGACGACGGAAAATTTGCGTCAGGGAGAATATATCTCAGTAGCCTAAAATACTGCTGACTGGACATTCTTCGTCACTAGTTTGTAGGCTAAAATGTAGTCACACAAAATGCACAACAAAAAACCTTGAGGTAGGAAGATGGCACAAAAGTTGATATTGTTTGAACCATGGTTTTCTTAGTTTAAGTTTCAAAGAGGTAAAAATGGTATTTTACAATCTTTGGGATAATATTGTCATTGAAAACATTAGTTATGATTTGTCTCATCACTTAATGGACTGACAAGGGGTGTTGATACTTATTTTCAAAGGTAGGAAATGTGGGTGACATTATGGGCCAAGATGAGAGTGATTGCTTTAAGGGTATACTTTGGGGGTGAAAAAAATTTTCCCTAAAACATTTCAACTTACATTAAGGGCAGTATTGTCTGTAAATTTTTTAGTATTAGTTGATATCATCGTTTAACTAAATAGGCCTCTATGTTACACGTTTTGGATATTAGTGGTGGTATGTGATATTGTTAGAAATTAGTGGGTGATAGACGTAATTGATCCAAACTATAGGGGTAGTACATGTAATTTTCCCCTTATCACACAATTTCCCTTTTTTAACTTTGAAAATTTAAATTCCTTCCCTTTAATTTTCCTTACAACCAAATAATTTCCCTTACAACTATAGAGAGCATTGAGCGTA